>CAUYSK010062492.1:0-35483 GCA_963575035.1 Avahi laniger | reverse complement strand
GAATTCTATTCCTTCCTGGTTGAGCCTAGAGAGGCTGTGTGTTTCTAAAAATTTGTCTATTTCCTCCACATTTCCAGTTTGTGTGTATGAAAGTTTTTGTAGTATTCATAAATTATATCCACGGCATCGGTTGTAACTTCTCCTGTTTTGTTCCTGATGGAGCTTATTAGAGATTTTTTTTTTGAATCACTTTTCTTTTTCACTTTTTTTTTTATTTCAGTATAATATGAGGGTACAGATGTTTAGGCTGCATATGTTGCCCTTGCCCCCCCCCAGTCCAGGTTTCAAATATGTCCATGCCATTGCGTGATTCACATTGCACACTTTGTGTACACATATACCCGTCCCCTCCTCCCTCCTCCCCCCTCTCCCCTGTCCAATATCTAATAGATGTAATTCTTATATATGCACTTATGTGTTGATCCGTTAATACCAATTTGATGGTGAGTACATGTGGTGCTTATTTTTCCATTCTTGGGATACCTCGCTTAGTAGAATGTGTTCCAGTCCTTTCCAGGAGTATATAAGAGATTATTTTATTATTTTTATGGAAATGACACATCCTCATGAAAGTTTGAGTAATTACAAAAAAGTATACATGAATACCACCACACAGAATATGATTCTATATATCTGTCTAAAAATAAACATAGAGAGGTAGGAATGGAGAGGTCGACAGCTATAGTCAGAACTAAAGTTGTAACGGTAGGATCAAAGTTCATGGTATTTTTAAAAGAAAACAAAAAAATTTAAATTTTATTAGCACTTAACTGATGAAAAAGTAAAACTGAAGGAATTCCTGAGGTATAGATATGTATAAATGAATAAATTTTGTATGACAGGTCATGGTGGCTTTCTCCAGTTAATGTCAGAAGTTTGCAAGTGGATGCTAGAAGACCAGGGATTCTGTGGAAGTGATTATTGTGACACTGGGATAGAGGTAGTACTAGATGTGCTCTAATCAACATTTCAATTTTAAGATATAGGATCTTACTCTAAAAGGAAAAAATAATGTCTGTCATGTTAATTTTCAGTAAATGAATAGGAACATGTTATGTTAAAAACAAAAACAATTTTGGATAACTTCTTTACAAAAAGAGTTCCAAAACACCAGTCCATGAATGACACTGAAATCAACAAGAAGAATTTTTCATATGTTTGAAGGCAGGACATTTCTCTATCTTCTTTTGAAAAAACTTCTTTTCATGTATTTTGCCCACTTTTTGACAGTGTTGTTTCTTTTTTTCTTGTTGATTTGTTTGCATTTTTTGTAGATTCTGGATAATAGTCCTTTGTCAGATGTATAGTTTATGAATATTTTTTCCCATTCTGCAGGTTTTCTATTCACTCTGTTGATTATTTTCTTTGCTGTGCTGAAGCTTTTTAATTTAATTAAGTCCCATTTATTTAGTTTTTGAAAATTTTTTTGAGACAAAGTCTCACTCTGTCGTCCTGGCTAGAGTGCAGTGGTGTTATCATAGCTTACTCCAACCTCAAACTCCTGGGATCAAGTGATCCCCCTGCCTCAGCCTCCTGAGTAGCTGGGACTATAGGTGCACCCCACCATGCCTATCTAATTTTTCTATGTTTTGTAGAGACAGGGTCTCACTCTTGCTTAGGCTGGTCTTGAACTCCTTAACTCAAGTAATCCTCTCACCTCAACCTCTCAAGGTGCTAGGTAGGATTACAGGCATGAGTCATCACACCCGGCCACCATTTACTTATTTTTGTTGTGCTGTGTTTGTCTTTGGGATCTTAGTCATAAACGTTTGAAATTTAATGGCCATAATATCTCTAGCAAAATATTGAGGGTCAGTTTAGCTCTGTAGAGAAAAAAGTTTCTGATGGTCAAAGGCATAGACAGAATGCGACTCAGAATTTTAAAGTTTTGTGTGTTTTTTCAGCACAATAATGACTTTTTATAACATCATGATTCCTTAAGCTCCTTATATTCAGTGACTCTCTTCTGTACTTCACTTTAGCCACCCACCACAAGTGCATACCTTATACCCACATTACTCAGAAATATTTTTCTCCAAGATCTCAAGTTCTGAAATGTCCTCTTTGTACCTCACATGCATATCTGTGTTTCCCTACTCTCACTAAGATTTATTTGGCTCACATTTTGATTAAAGTAGTGTGTTCCTCTGGGGTTATCATATTGCCAGTGTTTTCACGCTGGTTACTTCTCATCTGAAATCTCTTTTGTCCTTGGGGAACTCAGAAGTACTTGCTACAGCTTTTTAGAGGGAAAAGAGTGAGCCCCAAGCTCTATGGAATATAGTCTCCCAAAGCTGCTGAAGTCTAGGTGGCTGCTGAAGAGCATTGGCTCTAGATTCAGTGATGTAGAGACCCAGGGGCTGAGATTCCTGAGGTGGGACCACTGTGCCAAAAGCTCCTGCCTGAGAGCAGAGGCAGCTATAGCCACATCACTGAGAAGTTGGACGAAGGGAAGTCCCTGTTTCCACATCCTTTCCTGACATCTGATGCTGCTTCTGCTCTGCATTGGGGTTACTGTCCTACCCTACAGACTCCTCCCTGCACTTGTGACTCCACTGAGAGGGGTGCAGACAACTTCTGATCACAAGGAGCCAGTCACTCTCTGGTGCAGAAGAGTGCACTCTCTGCCCTCCTCTGTCCTAAGAAGTATTTGCTACACTTCTTAGTCCCCTTAGGGCAGCCCACCATATGGGTCAAGACTCTGGAAACACTGTTGCTCTCCTGCATCTCCTCATTCCCCTGTAGTTGTCACAGTCCAAGCCGATACCAAGGGATATTCTTGTGGATGGGCAGTCTGGTCTCCCAGCCACTGTTGAAAGCTTTCACAGGCTCAGAGCAGGCTCCTCTAACTAGTGGCAGTGAAGGCTGGTAGGTTTAGGGGTTCACTGGTACCTGGGTCCCTCAAAAGAAACAGCATCAATGGAAGTAGTGGGAAGAAACCTCTCAGTAGTGGCAGCAGAGGCAGGGAGCCATGGGGATTTTCTCCTGCCTAGGTCAGGCAGCAGCATTCTCAATATGACAGAGTGGGGACTCCTCAGTGACGGCAATGGGTCGTCCTGGCTGGAGCCTACCACAGCAGCAGCAGCGGCAGCAGGGCAGATACTCTTCAGCAGTTGCAGCATGGGTGGGTGGTCATGGGAGATTGCCCAGGCCTGGGTCCTGCAGCAGAAGTGGCAGTGGAGGCGGCAGTTATGGCAACATGGTGGCATTTGTCCCTGGAGCATGTGACAGCATCCAGCCTCCCTGCACAGCAGCTATGGTAAGAAGGTGGCAGTGGTGGATGGTGGCACTGGCTCCTGGGCAGATGCATTGCTCTGGGACTGGGCTCTCAGAATGGTACTGGCTGCAGTGTTCAGGGCTCAGAAGCCCATGGGACTCCTCTGTGCTCCCTCTCTGGAACAATGCCACTGTGCAGTCTCTAGGCTTTTCCTTGTGTTATTCTGGAGGCCCATGAGGGTGGAGTGGCCCTCCCATAGCTAGGATTGCAATGTCGGTGGTGGGAGTGTGGGAGCCCCAAGGGACTATCCCTCATCTCTTCCCCCATGTGGGTACCTCTCCCAGCTACTGCTGAAGGGGCCACCCTACATCCCTCTCCTTTCCTTTCAGTGCCTCTTGTCATTTTTCTGTTGAATCCACATGCTCTCTCTTAGAGGATCCATCTAAAGGTGAGAATCTACTCTCTACTTTAGGTCCTCTCTGTGGGAGCAGTGTGTGCTGGCTGCTTCTAGCTTGTCATCTTGGCTCCTTTCCTCTTTCTTAATATTTTCTTCCCCCATCATCCCTAGATTTCTTCTTGCCTCTCTTGTGTGTTGAGTTCCTTGTTTTCTGGATCCAATATTTTGTTTTTTATTTTTGTTTCTTTCTTTCTAGCCTATATGTCCTTGTCTAGTTAGAACATACCCTCAAGGACAGAAAGAGGAAACATTATTTAAGACCTTACGCATTTCAAAATGCCTTTATTCTACCCTCATATTTAATTAATAATTTTTCTCTATATAAAATTTTATGTGGAATATAACTTACCCTCAGAATTTTTTAAGAGATGTATCTGTAGTTTATTTTTAAGAAAATTCCCACACATTTATAAGAAAGAAATAATGCTTTATCTTTATACAAATTATGTCCAGGTGCGATGGTGAATTGAATGAGTTAATGTATTAAATAGTTTCAACACACTAGGTGACTGACAAAAGTTTTAGTTGGAGGAAAAAGAATTATACAATTTAATAATTATGAAATATCAAACATAGAATATCAGGGATTGTACCATGTCTTCTATGTCTAATATTTCCTCAGAAATTTTAAGGCATTACTTAACTGTCATTTTTTAAAGGCAGTACTTCTGAGAATCAAATGCCATTCTTGTTCTTAGAATTTTGTAAATAGTTTATTTTTTTTCTTTCTTCTTCTCTAAGGGTGCTCAAGATCTCTTTGCTCCCAGTGTTCTGAAATTGTATTGTTATGATTTTTTGTGTAAAAACCACCATCATTCATTGTGCTGGTTACCCAGTAAACCTTTCACATTTAAAATTCAAGTTCTTCATTAAATTCTGGGAAGTTTCTCTTGAACTGTTTCTTTGATCAATTTCTACCCTTCAATTTCCTTGCTTCTCTCTCTGGAATTCCTTTTACTCTGATGTTGAATTGTATAGGGTGGACTTCTACTTTTCTTATTTATCCTCTCCTATGTTCCACTTCATTGTAATTTTTCTCAAGTTTCTGGGAGATGTACTCAGCTTTATATCAACTTTGTTTCACCAAATGTGAGCTTTCTTATAGAGTCATTTGACTGATGAGTCTCTGCCATCAGTATCTTTAAGTGTTTTCTTTTGGGCTAATCAGCTTCCTAAGATAAGTCTCCCCCAGTCTTCTGCTTAGAGGGCATAGGTCTGGCTGTAAATATTCTGAAAGTTGATATGTAAGCTTTCATTTAACTTCCCTATTTTTAATACACTACCCTGATCTTCAACTTTGTCTTGTGTACCACTCTAGTCCAAAGACACTGTTTACCCTCTCCAAAGGATAAATCCTCTCTCCTTTGCTGTGTTGAATGAGGTCAACATCCTTCATAGAGTAGTAGAAGTGACATGGTCTAATTCTTAAACTGAACAATATTCTTAAATTTGCCTCTTCTTATCCTCACTTTCAGAAGTACCTGTTAGTGACAATTGTGAAGAACTTTGAGGATTGTAATAACCACAGTGTAAGCTTCATGGGAGCAGAGAGTTTCGGGTTTTTTTATTTAACAGCTGTATACCCAGAATCTAGAACATAGGTGCCTGAAACATAACTAGTCACTCAGTATATACTTGATAAGTTAAAGAAATTCTGTCCAAGGATTAGGTGAATGCTTGTGACAACAATCAAAACTGAAAAATGTTAATTATTATATATACTGTAGAAACCAAAAGTGTGAGGACATAATTTGATTTTGTAAT
The DNA here is from genome assembly GCA_963575035.1 of Avahi laniger. Taxonomy (NCBI): domain Eukaryota; kingdom Metazoa; phylum Chordata; class Mammalia; order Primates; family Indriidae; genus Avahi; species Avahi laniger. The sequence goes on along the minus strand of CAUYSK010062492.1, from coordinate 30,045 downwards.
TTTTTTCTTGAAAATTGGATATCTTATCAAACATTTTACTGCTAGAAGCACAACTTTGTAATGGGGTAATTGCTATATTTTATTCATTCATATAATCTGTATTTTAAAAGTCACTAAAAACCTATTGATGTTTTAAAAAATAAAACAACTCATAAAATAATGTAAATAGTACCCAAAATGTGCAAATCTTTAATTTAAAATTTCTATTTTTATGTTTTAAAATTGTTTTAAATTAAAACAGAAAGCTATTAAAAACTGAATGATGATACTGAGGAGGACAAAAGGTTTAAATATGTAACTTATTATCAAATGCTGCTGTTTGTTTAATTTGGGACTGTTTATAAAGGTAAAAATGTATAAATTGTATAAAATAATAGGAGGCAAAGACAAAAATAATTTGTGAACATAGGACATAATGTATGTTATATCTAAACAGAATAATAAAAGATCTAAAATTTTATGTTCAAGTGCTAATAATCATACTGTTGTGTAGCTGGTAAGACCCAAGGGTTAATTTGAATTATATTTTGAAAAGTTAGACATTAATGGCTATAAACCATATTAAATATATTAAAAATTTTAATAAAATGTAATTTTCTGTTTGTCACCTTGTATAATACTGGCAGTTGAGTGGAAGGAAAAAGATTCATCCTTCCCCTTCTGCTTCCAGTGCTGCTATGTTAATTTTTAACTCGAGATGTCCCTCTGCTGGAGTATTGGACTATTGAAATATAAACTAATGCTTCCCACAGAGCATGCTCAGATTTCTAAAATGAATCATCCAAAATATTTCTGCTGCTTAGGAATAAACTTATCATACCATGTTACTGTTTAATTGTGCTAATGAAATACAACAAAATATACATATCAATATATCCATAAATTATTTAGAGAACTTCTGTTAAAAACTTTTCTACCACAATCCATTTTCCAAGGGCAAACCCAAGTTCTACCCTTAATCCCCTCACTCTCGACAAATATCTTCTCTTTTTCATGTAACCTAATTGATGTTACCTTCCTATCCTACCAATTTTCTTTGTACCAATTCCCATTTCTTTGTTCATATTTTTCTAACTTTCTTCTATTTCCTTTTACTGCATTCTTAATTCCAAAGCCATTTCACCCATTTTTTTTCTCATCTCTTTTTGGACCTGTCCATATAAATGATCTTTTTATTGTATCAATTTTTATAGTGATAAAATAATCATAACACAACATTTACTGTTTTAACCATTTTTAAGTATCCAATTCAGTGGAATTAAGAATACTCACATTTATGTGCAACTATCACTACTATCCATCTCCAGATCTTTTTCATCTTCATAAAATGAAACTCTGTACCTATTAAACAATGATTCCAGATTCCCTCCTCCTTCCAGATCCTATAATGACTATTCTATCTTTCATAGTTATGAATTTGATTATTCTAAGTATCTCATGTAAGTGGAGTCATACAATATTTGTCCTTCTGTGTCTGGCTAATTTTACTTAGCATAAAATTTTCAAAAGTGACCCGTGTTCTAATATGCATCAGAATTTCATCCATTTTAAGGCTGAAGAATATTTCCTTGTGTGTGTATCATATATTAATTATTCATTCATCTGTAAGTAGACATTTGGGTTATTTCCACTCTTTGGCTATTGTGACTAATGCTGCTATGGACATTGTTGTAAAAATATTTGTTCCAGTTGACTGCTTTTAATTCTTTTGGATACATATTTAAAAGTGGAATTTATGGATATATGGTATTTCTATTTAATTTTTTGAATAACCACATAAGGTCTTCCACAAGTGCTACCTACATCATTTTACATTCTCATCAGCAATATACTAGTGTTTCAATTTCTACACATTCTCAACAAAACTTGTTATTTTTAGTTTTAGTTTAGCTGTTTTTTTTGTTAATAGCCATTATAATGAGTGTGAAGTGAAATCCCATTGTGATTCTGAGATCATATCCCTAATGACTAATGATGTTGAGAATATTTTCAGGCACATATTGGGCACTTTCATATTTCTTTGGAAAATTGTCTACTTAAGTCTTTTGTCCACTGATCAATTGAATTGTGTTCTTTTTGTCATTGAGTTGTTGAAGTTCTTTACATAGTCTAAAACTCAATCCTTTATCAAATATATGACTTGAAATTTTTTTCTCATTCTGTGAGTCATTTTTTCACTTGTGTGATAGTTTACTTGGGTGCAAATAAATGTTTAATTTTAATGAAGTCCAATAGATTTATCTATTTTTTCTTTGATACCTCTACTTTTAATGTCATATCTTAAAAAAAATTATTTCCAAATGCAATGTCATAATGATATTCCCATCTTTTCTTATAAGTTTAATTGTTTTATATATTTTATAGTTTTAGCTGATACTATCTTATTTTATCTTTAATTGGCCAATAAGAATTGTTTTATGAAATGTATGATTTTGAATCAAATTTTAGTTTATTATATCTCAAACAAGAAGCAGTACAATTAATCAAAGTATGTGCTTAAACTATCAACACAGTTTTGCCATCTTAATGGTAGCTTGTTTAGGCCAGTAGCATGGGAGCCTGGAGAGCAAGTAATAATGAAATCTTGAAAGGTGCTTTCCACAGCTTGTTGAGAATTAAATATTTTTCCTTGCAAGAAGTGGTCCAAAGTCTGGAAGTAGTCAGTTAATGTAAGGTCTGGTTAATATAGTGGATGACAGAGAGTTTCCAAGTCCAGCTTCTGCTGTTTGGGCAGAGTTATTTTTTGCAAATGTGGTCTTGTAAGAGGATTGGCCTGTCTCTATTGACCCATCTCGGCTGCTTAATTGCAAGCATTCTCATCATTTCATCCAATTGGTTGCAGTAGACATTCACTGTAATTGATCGATCAGGTTTCATGAAGCTGTAGTGGACAATACCAGTGCTGGACCACCAAGTAGACACCATTAGCTTTTTTTTTGATGAATATTTGGTTTTGGACTGTGTTTTGGCACTTCAGCTTTATCTAGCCATTGTGTTGAACATTTGTGATTGTCAAAAGGAATCCATTTTTCATCACATGTAACTATATGGTGTAGAAATGGTTCACCATTATGTTGTGACAGCAAAGAAAGACAAGCTTTGAGCTGATTTCTCTTCTGATGCTCGTTTAATTCATGCAGTACCCATCCATTCAGCTTCTTTACTTACCAATTTGTTTCAAATAGTCCAATGTTGTTGTAATAGTAGTGTCAAACCTTGCTGCTAATTCATGCATAGATTGAGATGAATTCACTTCCACTACAGCTTTCAGTTCATCATTATTGACCTTTATCTCAGGTGACCCATGTGGCTTAAAAGAAGACATTCAGATCTATGAAAAATGATGTTGGCATTTTAATAGAGATTCCACTGAATCTGTGGACCACTTTGGGTAGGATAGACATTTTAACAATGTCGATTCTGCTGACCTATGAGCACGGTATAGTTTTCCACCTATTTACATCCTCTGCTATTTCCTTCCTCAGTGTTTTGAGTTCTCCCTGTAGAGGTCTTTCACCTCCTCAGTTAAATATACTCTTAGGTATTTTATTTTCTTTGTTGCTATTGTGAAGGGTATTGAGTCTTTGATTTGGTTCTCAGTTTGAATGTTGTTAATATATAGGAATGCTACTGATTTCTGTACATTGATTTTGTAACCTGAGACATTGCTGAATTTGTTCATCAATTCCAGTAGTCACATGGAAAAATCTTTGTGGTTTTCTAGATATAAGATCATATCATCAGAAAAGAGTGATAGTTTAACCTCTTCTCCCCCATTTGGATGACGTTGATTTTGTTCTTTTGTCTGATTGCTCTGGCTATGACTTCCAGCACTATGTTGAATTGCAGTGGTGATAGAGAACAACCTTGTCTTGTTTCTATTCTAAGCTGGAATGGTTTCAATTTTTCCCTGTTTAGTATGATGTTGACTGTGGGTTTGTCATATATGGCTTTAATCATTTTCAGGTAAGACCCATAATACTACACTTCATATAAAACAAGAGAAGACCTTGTATAGCAAAAACAGTCTTAAGCAAACAGAACAAACTGGGAGGCATCAATTCACCAGACTTCAAGCTATACTATAAGGCTATAGTAATTAAGACATCATGGTACTGACACAAGAAAAGAGACATAAACCAAAGAAACAGCACTGAGAATCCAGATATAAAACCATAGTCGTATAGCCATATAATCTTTGAAAAAGCAGACAAAAACATACACTGGGGAAAAGAATCCTTATGCAATAAATGGTGCTGGCAAAATTGGATAGCCACATATAGAAGACTGAAACAGGATCTACACCTCTCACCTCTCATGAAATCAACTCAAGGTTGATAACTGATTTAAACATAAGGTATGAAACTGTAAGAATTCCAGAAGAAAATGTTGAAAAACCTCTTACAGACATTGGAGTAGAGAAAGAATTTATGAAGAAGACCCCAAAGGCAATCATAACAACAGAAAAAATAAATAAATGGTACCTGATGAAATTAAAAAGCTTCTACACAGCCAAGGAAACTATCAGGAGAGCAAACAGAAAACCTTCAGAATGGAAGAATAAATTTGCATGCGACATATCTGACAAAGGGCTGATAACTGGAATCTCTGTAGAACTTAGGAAAATCAGCAAGAAAATATCAAACAACCCCATTAAAGAGTGGGCAAAGAACATGAAGAGAAATTTTTCAAAAGAAGATAGACTAATGGCCAAGAAACGAAGGAAAAATCCTCAACATCTGTAATCATCAGAGAAATGCAAATCAAAACCACAATGAGGTATCACTTATCTCCAGTGAGAATGGCCTTTGTCAAAAAGTCCCCAAACATAAATGTTGGCATGGATGAGGAGAGGTAGGAGCACTCATACACTGCTGGTGGGACTGCAAACTAGTAAAACCTTTGTGTAAAGTAATATGGAGACATCTCAAAGAGCTAAAAGTAGAACAACCATTTGATCCAGCAATCCCATTATTGGGTATCTACCCAAGGGAAAAAAAAAAAGACATTTTATAAAAAAGACTTCTGCACTAGAGTGTTTATAGCAGCACAATTCACAATTTCAAAAATGTGGAAACAACCCAAGTGTCCGTCAATACATGAGTGAATAATAAAATGTGATATATGTATACCATGGAGTACTACTCAGCCACCAAAGCAATGGTGATCTAGCACCTCTTGTATTATCCTGGATGGAGCTGGAGCCCATTCTACTAAGTGAAGTATCACAAGAATGGAAAAACAAGCACCAGATGTACACACCATCAAATTGGTATTAACTGATCAATACTTATATGCACATATAGTAGTAATATTCCTTGGGCGTCGGACAGGTGGGAAGGGGTAGGAAAGGATGGGTATATTCATACCTAATTGGTGCAGTGTGCACCATCTTGGAAATGGGCACACTTGAAGCTCTGACTCGGGTGGGGCAAAAGCAATGTATGTAATATATGTAACCTAAACATTTGTACCCCCATATGCTGAAATAAAAAAAAGAAGAAATTCATACAGTCAACACATAGATGAAAATATTCTCAACATCAGTAATCATCAGGGAAATACAAATCAAAACTATAATGAAATACCATTTTACCCTAGTTAGAATGCCTATTAATAAAAAGACAAAAAATAACATACATCAGCGAGGATGTGGAGAAAAATGAACTCTTACACACTGTTTGTGGGAATGTAAATTAGTACAGCCACTACAAAAAACAACAAGGAGATATCTCAAAAATCTCTAAAAATAGAATTACCATATGATCCAGCATTGCCACTTCTGGATATTTATCCAAAGGAAATTACATCAGTATATCAAAGGGATACCTGTACTCCCATGTTTATTAGAGCACTATTCAGAATAGCATATAGGATCAAACTATGTATCCATTCATGGATGAATGGACAAAAAAATGTGCTCTATATATACAATGGGATACTACTTGGCCATGAAAAAAGAATGAAATCATCTCATATGCAGCAACATCAATAGAACTGGAGGTCATTATGTTAAGTGAAATATTCCAAGCACAGAAAGACGAATATCACATGTTCTTGTGCATTTTTGGAAACTAAAAAAATTGATCTCATGGAAGTAGAGGGTTAGAATGATAGATATCACAGGCTGGCAAGGGTTTGTATATGTGGGGAAGGGATAAAGTGAGAGGTTGTTTAATGGGTTCAAACAAAAAATCAGATAGAAGGAATCTGTTCTAATGGTCCATAGCAAACTCGGGTGACTATAGTTAACAAAAATGTATTTTGTATTTCAAAATAACTAGAAGAGAGGACTTCAAATGTTCCCAACACATAGAAATGATAAGCATTAAAGGTTATGGATACCCCAGATATTCTGAATTGGTCATTACATAGTCTTTGTATGTACAAAATATCATATGTAACCTGGGAATATGTACACATATTATTTATCGATTAAAAATAAAAATTAAAAAATCAGTTAATCTAAAAAAGGGCAGGAAAGGAAGAATCTAGATACAGAAGAAAAATTGGACTATAAAAAATATAGCTTTATGGTAGAATTAATGCCAACTGTATCAATAATTACATTAAATATAACTAAACATTCCAGCAAAAATATAGATGAAAATGCAAGACCCATTTAATGGTAATTTCAAGAGGCACACTCAAATGAAAAAACAAGGGTAGATTTTGAATAAAAAAATAGTTATACCAATGTTAAGCATGAGATAGGTGGTGTGATTATATTAATGTTAATATTGGACAAAGTGAATATTACAGAGATACAGAGGCATATTTATGATGACAAAAGGAAAAATTCAAAAGGTAGACAAAATAATATTAAAAGTATATAGATCTAACAGTACAGATTCAAAATGCATGAAACAGAAACTTTCAAAACTAAAGGGTAAGTAAATAAATAATCATATTTGGGGATTTTGATGCTTTTCATGGAGAAAAACAAATACTATAGATAAAATATCACTAATGATATAATAGATCTGAACATGACTTTGAAACAATTTGATCTAAATGTCATATTCAAACTATTGCACCTCAAAATAACAGAATACAAATTCTTTTCAAGTACATATGAAATAGTCATCAAAGCAGACCATGTGCTAGATTATAAAACAAATTTGAATACATTTTAAGAGATTCAAATATTGGAGATTATGTTTTCTGACCATAGGAGAAGTAAATTACAAATAATTAACCATAAAATGACTAAAATATACCCCAAATACTTGGAATTTAAGAAACACAGTTATAATAATGCATAGTTCAAAGGAAAAATTATGAGAGAAATTTTAAAAATATTTTTAACTATAGAATAATGAAAATATTATTTATGGAAATATATGGAATACAGCTAAAAGCACTGCTGGCAAGAACTTTTTTTTATTAACTGCCTATATTATAAAAGAATATTTAAAATAAACAATTTAAATTTCTACCCAAAAAAACTAGAAAGAGGAAAATAAATACAGAAAAGAATATTGATAAGAATTAAAATCAATGAAATATTTAATAGTAAATGTACAAACAATAAATGAATATTATAAAACAAAAGTTGGTTCCTTGGCAAATTGGACAAAATTGATAAACCCCTAGCAAGAATGAAGAAGAAAAAAAGGATAAAAATACAAATCACTCTTACTGAGACTGGAAGAGGAGATGTAATCACAGATTCTAAAGATATTAAAAGAAAAATAAGGAAACATATAAATCTTCATGTCAATAAGATCAAAAAATTAAATGACACAAACAAATTCCTTCAAAAATACAACAAAGATGGAATAAGAAGAAAGAAAATGTGAATCAATACCAGAAAGCTTCCCACAAAGAAAGCACTAGTTATTTGTAAAATAAATAATAAATGAAAAGCATAGGCTAGTGATGGTAATAAAAGTAAGGTAATGAAGTTTTTATGTCCTTGGCACTGGGAAAACACTGAGACCCATTTGGTCAGGGCAAAAATTGAATAATTTTGTAGCCTTATATTTAAATAGAATAGACAATTAATATTTATATTTTACTTTAAATTCCCTTAATACTTACCATAGTTTAGATTATATACTCATTATGCACTCTTTAGACAGGGATTTTTAGTGAAATAAGCCTGCACAAGGCAGTCATTTTCCATTTAATCTTCCAATTTGAGTATGCTTTATGTCAACATGATAACACAATAAAATTTAGATGTATTAATTTAAACTCAGCCAGAGGCATCATTGATGTTTTGTGAAATTTTTAAAGAAAAAAAAATCACTGTTCTCATTTTCAGATTAGTACCAGATGTTGGACTCTGTAATGCAAGGACACTTTGGAAGATTTTTGTTTAATAATGTTAACAAAGAGTATTTCAAAAGAGAAATAATATATATGGAAAATATGTGAAAATGAATAATTAGCAAAATTGAAACATTCTCACTTAATTATGAAAACTTTTTAAAACATGAATTATATTGCCAGATGGTAGGAGGCACGGTATTTTTTTATTGCTGGAATATATAAGAAGTATGAAAGCAAAGTAAACAAGTTAAGAAATTCCAAACACCAAGATTCTGTTACACACTGTATTAGAGTTCTCCAGAGAAAGAGAATTAATAGGATCTATCTATCTATCTATTTATCTATCATCTATCTATCTATCGTGTATGTGTGTGTGTGTGTGTGTGTGTGTGTGTGTGTGTGTGTGTGTGTCTGTCTGTCTGTCTGTCTGTCTGTCTGTAACAGATTTTTTATAGGAATTGACTCACATGATTTTGGAAGCCAAGATGTCCACAATCTGCCATTTGCATGCTGGAGAACCAGGAAAGAGGAAAGTCAATGGTGTAATTTAATCTGAATCTGAAAGACTGAGAACCAGGGGAGCCAATGATGTAAATCCCATCCAAAGTTCAAAAGCCTGAGAACCAGGAACATTAATGTCCAAAGGTAGAAAAAGATGGATCTCCCAGCTCAAACAGAAGCAAATTTGCTCTTCCTCTGTATTTTTGTTCTATTCAGGCCCTTCTCTACAGATTGCATAATGCCTGACTACATAGCTGAGAGTGATCCTCTTTACTCAATTTACTAATTCAAAAGTTTATCTCTTTTGTGAACATCTTCACAGATACACCCAGAAATAATGTTTTAACAGCCATTTGGATATCCGTTAGCCCTGTAAAATTGCCAAATAAAATTAATCATTACATACAGACATCTCAATACCGTAGGCTTTCATCAAACATTCTTCTACACTAGTTTTCCACAATCTGGTTGGGATCATGTTTTAATCATGACCTGTGACCCCTATTACTGTTTTTCACATTAGCAATAACTAATACTTTTCAGATCTTCCTTGCTTGACCTCTTTGAAAGATTCAATTATTTTGATTTTTTGATACTTTTCTCATTTACGTTCAAATTTTCAAAGACATCTCCTCCTAGAGCTGCTCCTATATAGTCCTCTCCTTCTTAGTTGTTATAATAGGTCTTTATAAGGGGTCACGTGGGTTTTGAACTATAGAATAGATGGATGGTGTAGAGGATATTAGAAAACGCATAAAGGCCTGGGTAAAGGGACTGTGAGAAAGGTGGAAATCTGGCAGTCCTACAAACAGGACTTGGGATATGAATGCTTATCAGCCAGCTGCATACAGCAGGCTTTGGAATGCGTGGGAATGTGACTGATATTGGGTCCCCGCCCTTTTCTTTATAGCCTTAAGGAGTCACAAGGAATCCCAAGATAAATATGGCTATGTTGTATATCACTAACTAGATTTCTTTGGAATGATGTGTTTACTGGCACCAGAGACTTTTATCTATATGTTCTTTCCAAATATTCTCTCCCTATGTTCTTTGCTTTGACCTTGAATGTCTTTCTCTGCAATAAACACAGAGGTTTAGAGAGGTTTGGGAGTTCTTTGAAACAAAAAGAGTCTCTCCTCCTCCTTCAGCCTGAGATTGTGGTCTGGAGCATTGTCCGTTGCTCCGTGACACTTGTAAAGACACTGGTCAATCTCTGCAGATGGAAGCCTAGGAGGTACTGTTAACTCGTGGTCATCCTTCCAGGTACACAAAGAAAAAGAAGAGGAAACTGGAATATAAGAGAAGGAGAAGGAAGAAGAGGATGAAAGAGGAAATTAGGAAAGTAATTCACTCCCAGGACAATTAAATTGAACACAGATTACTTTTGTTAGAAGTATTTTAAGATCTTATAACTTCTGTTTCCTCTTGTGTGTTCTACTCATCAGTTATTTCATTAAAACTTAATTGCCTCCTTGTAGTGTCTTCCTTAAAGACAAAAGAAAAAAAGACGAAAATTGCTGTTGTGTCCTATTTAGTGTACAAAATGAGAGATATGTTGCACCCACTAGTTTTCTATTAAGAATGTTAATACGGAAAAGGACAGGCCAGTTATCACAGTCTACAAAGGAAACAGATAAGGAAATGACTACAGTCACGGTCATTGGAAATGGTTGCTTTTAGAGTGTTTCTTGGGTCAAAAGCAGTTTGAAGAATTGAAGAGTCAGAAGACTGCAGATAATTCCCAACTGCTGTTTGCAGCATTTCCTAAACTCTATGTGTTGTCTCACATACGTATCTTAATCCAGTGTGAGTTACATCGTAAATTCTTTGACATTGATAATAAGTGAATAATTAATTACTTGCACTAATATATAAAATTATAAGAGAAAGTTTGCAAATAGTTTTGTTTTCAAATAAATAAAACAAATTAAAGGTTGCTTCTATAGTAATTTTAGTCTCACTAAATTGAATTCTGATACTCTTCCTTGAATGGGAAATAAAGAACTGACTAGCATTCTGGGAATTGTCACTCACCCCCAGGGTGTCCATAGAAGTTTGTTTTTTATATGTGAACATTGTTTGAGAATTTGAGAATCAATAAAATGCAGAGTTGCCTCTAGTCCTTGCCAGCTAGACTCTTGAGCTCTGTTATTTGGGCAGGTTTCTTTCAGGCCTGACTTGTGAGAGGAATCAAATATAAAAAGCAAAAATAGCTATACTTATCAAGATATTTAGACAGACATGAACAGGGACTCATATAATGAAGGGATCATATCCCTTTTTCCTTTCTCCAAAAAGGTTCAAAACAAAACAGAGAATATATCTACTTAAGACATAAAGGATTTATTAAATGTTCAGGTTTATAAAAAGTCTAGTAAACTAATTTGTTTATGCCTTAAAACCCTTGCAGATACACTATTCCCTGAGGAATTCCTTCCTGTGTACATACAGGAATGCGTACATGCCTCCTTCAGTTTCAAAATGTTTGATCCGAGAAATAATTACAAATATGACTCACGCTATTTACAAGACTGAATTCAGAAAATGCATTACCACTCTGATATCACATTACTACAGATGTGTTAGTATTTCTATATTCTTCCATTTTAGTGAGTAAGAATATAAATGGAAGAACAAAAAAAGTGGAGAAAGTATTTTAAAATATTCAGGAAATAATAGTCTTTACATGATAAAAGAGCTATTTTGAGTTTCATAGAAAAATCTTACTCCCACCAAAAAAAAAAAAAAAAAAAGGTACAGAGAAAGAGCGAAAGAAGGAATGCCAGGAACAAGTCATAACATTTTTATGGGTAGAGAGGATATATAATACAAAAATAAAGAAGTAAGAATTAGTTATAGAAATATATGTATACGTATGTTTAAATAGATAAATATTTATGGATATATACTTATTTGGGATTTTTAGAGTAATTTCATATAATGTAAAAACAAAATATTTTCAGAAATATTTAATATGTTATCTTTTGTAAAGAATATTCTTTTGGCACACCAGATTTGGGATACATGTTTTCAACTCCTTCTTTAGTGTGAAGATTAATTACAATGAACCATTCACATGCTCTCAGGACATTATTTACAAAGACTTTAATATAAAAAATAATGGGAGAAGTGGAGGCAAGTGTGAAATAATGGATGATTGGCAAAACATTGAAAAATCCTTCCCTCTTTCTCTCTCCTTTCCTAACTTTAATAGCTATCTTAGAATAGTAGTTTGATTACCACTCGATGTTCTGTTAGTCCCAGTTAATTAACATAAGCAATTAGAAAAAGGTATCAGAAGTTGTATCTATATTTTTTCCAAATGAATATATTTTCCTCAAATGAAAATAATAAAAATGTCAAATAGTATATAGAATATTAATAAGAAAGTTCAAACTACCTGCAATGCTACCACACAGAGATAACCACCATTAACATTGTGTTGCATGTATTTCTGGATTTTATTCTTTACACATATACATAGTAACGACATTATAAAAATGAATCATATTATGTATACTGCTATGTTTTATACTGCTTTTATCACCTAACAATATACTGTAGGGATCTATTGATGTAAAATGTATTTGTTCATATCATTTTTGATGATACCATTTTAGTGGATATAGAGAATTCCACTAGATGATTGTTCAATCATTTACTTAAACAATCATTTTTAGATGATGATTTTGGTTATTTCTAATTTATAACAAGCTATATTTTTTAAAACATTTTAATTATACACACCTTTCTTAAAATGAAAATCTGCACAGAATCCCAATATTAAAAGTCCATAATTATTAAGATGCTCTTGTTGAAGCAGGAAATGGGATCACAAGTGCTGCTTATTCATTATTCAGCATATTCCTCTATTCCCTTCCACTGCAAATGTCCCCTGAATAGGCTCCATGGAACCACTCAAGGTCTGTGTAGCATTTAGGCACCCAGAGTTTTGAATACCACTGTTATAAAACAGGTTGCACTTAATACCCTTGTGCATACATCTATATGTACTTGCCTAGTTATTTTTATGAGATAAAATGCCTAGGATTAGAATTGCAGAGTTAATGAATATGCAGAGTTTTAATTTTGATATAATTTACTAATTGTGCTCTAGAGAAAGAGTGTAAAAATTTACATCCTTTCAAATACACAAATAGTAAGTATTTGTGTATCTAAACATATCTAAACATAGAAAAGCTATAGTAAAAATATGGTATATAATTAAAAAATGGTACACCTGTATAGGGCACTTACCATGAACAGAGCTTGCAGGACTCAAAGTTTCTCTGAGTGAATGAGTGAGTGGTAAGTGAATGTGAAGGCCTAGAACATCACTAAACACTACTGTAAACTTTATAAGCACTGTACATTTAGGCTACCTAAACTTATAAGAATATAAAGTATTCATGTTACTGTATTACTATGGCTACAACATCACTATGTGATAGGAATTTTCCAGGTCCATTATAATCTTATGAGATCACCATCATATATGCAGTCTGTTGTTGACAAAAGTGTAATTATGCAATGCACGACTGTATTTTGAAATTTTGTGTAGTCATATCTATCAATTCCTTATGGGATCTCTTTTTGATATCTTGAGTTAAACATCACTACCCTTAAACAAAAAATAAAATATTTACCTATGCCTTTTTATATTTGTGAATATATAGAAGGTAATCTATCTTCATAGGATAATTGCTGAGGACTTTTATAATTTAATTAAAAAATGAATTGAGAAAAAAACAGAAAAATATTTTGTTGTAAATGAACTCAGTGACAATTGTCTTAAATATACATTACATTCTGGCATACACAGCATTTTCTCTTGGCTAATCCACTAGCAAAATGTTTATCTTTCTTGGTTAATTTTCCTTTTCAAGCACTGGTCTCTAGCTGTTTGCAGTCTGTATATGTGTAATAAAATAGTCTCACCAAATGGCTATAGCAGCTGAATTTGCTAAAAAGTCAGGGTTAGGTTGCGAGAGGATATTAATTAATTTTGTAGCAAAGGAAGAATGATCACTTCACTAAAACTCCCATGGGACATATATCAACTCAAAACTGTGATCCTAAATTGCAATTATTAGAAGTTTAGGCAGTACTAGCATTTAGGGGGGAGTTGAAGGTCTTCAAATCTTCCTTTCAGATACTACCTGGGTATAACACAGGCAAGCCTATCAGCAGACAAGAAAATATAGTTTCCCAGTTTTAAATTACTAATAAGTAATATTTACACAAGAGTATTTTGCAATGAAAAGAAACCAATATACAGATGTGATATAATCACGCAAATGTGTAAAGGGCACATAGAGAATGCAAAAAAATTTTTCTCCATAGCCATTGGGAAATGAACTATTTAAGTTTTTAGGTTCCAATGAGAAAAAAAAATAAGTTGATCTCAATCCCTGATGAATATGGTTTCTCTACTTTTCTCTCCTCAAACATATGTCTATATTCTTGTATTAAAAACTTAATATTATATCACCATTTTTTATTATGTAAAAATTCTATCGCTATGGTTATTTGAAGTTCACTGGCACCCAGATACTACTAAAGTTGAACAACTAAGAGGAAAAGGTGGGATTTCATATGGGTCTTAAATGATGGGCTAGATGTCAAAGCAGCTATGACTAAGTAAGTGTTTTTGATGAAACTATTAACTGCACTTTGAAAGCAAGAATATTTTAGAATGGTAGGGGAGGAAGGATTCTCTAACTAGCTTTACAGGCTAACTAAAGACGGTGATAACACAGCAATAGGAATGTGAGCCAATGAGGGGGACAAAAGAACAAGGCAAATTGAATTTAATTTTTAGACAGGTTGAGTTGAAGTAACAAAACATCCAAATGAAAATGTCTTTTAGGTAAGTGTGACTATTTTACTGGAGATTGATGAAAGGGTTAGCAGTCATCTATGTGAAAGGTGAGAATTGAAACTATAAGAATGATTACAATTTTACATTGTGAGAAGTGAGATAGAAGGAAGAATCAATGAGCTCAAGAATAATGAAAAATAACCTCCCTTTAAAATTATTGATGATCTTACTTTTTTTCTGTATGTATGCATTCAAACATAACCAATGACTCTCTACCTGCCATGCCGTGACAGTGTTTGAGGAATATGCCTGATGTTGGAGAGGTTCCTTATTTTTCTAGATTGTGATTCATATTAGATTTTCGGCAAACCAAAATAAAAGAAAATAAAATTAAAAATAGTTCTACTTGGGAGTTCTATTTCTTTCCAATTGACTCTTGGGAGGTTATGTGTTTCCAGGAATTTTTCCAATTCCTCCAGGTTTTCAAGTTTAGTGCATAGAGATTTTCATAGTATTAATGAGCAGCAAGACTGAAGTAGTAATAAAAATATTCCAACAACAACAACAACAACAACAACAAAAAGCTCTGGGCCACGTGGATTCACAGCCAAATTTTATCAGACCTACAAATAAGAGCTGGAACCCATACTACAGAAATTATTCCACAACATTGAGAAGGAAGGAATCCTCCCCAACTCATTCTATGAAGCAAGTACCATCCAGACACAAAAGCTGGGAAAGGACACAACAAATAAAAAAAAATTACAGACCAATATGCCTTATGAATATAGATGGAAAAATTCTCAGTAAAATATGAGCAAACCAAATTCAACAGCACATGAAAAAATAATCCACTATCAAAAAGTGGGCTTCATTCCAGGGATGCAAGGATGGTTCAACGTATGTAAATCAATAAATGTGATTCACCACATAAACAGAAGCCAAAACAAAGACCAGATGACCATCTCAATACATACAGAAAAGGCATTCAACAAAATTCAGCACTCTTTCATGATAAAAACCATAAACAAACTAGGGATAGAAGGAAAAAAATCTCAGAATTATAAAAGCCATATATGATAAAACCACAGCCAACATTATACTGAATGCAGAAAAGTTTAAAGCTTTCTCACTAAGAACTGGAACAAGACAAATGTTCCAACTCTCACTACTTCAATTCAACATAGTGTTGGAAGTGCTAGCCAGAGCAATAAGGCAAGAGAAAGAAATTAAGGGTATTGAAATCAGGAAAGGGGAGGCCAAATAATTACCTTTTGCTGATGATATAATCTTATATCTAGAAAACCCCAAATATTCCACAAAAGATTGCTAGAATGGGTAAATAAATTCAAAAAGATTCAGGTTACAAAATCAATGTACTCAAATCAGTAGCATTGCTATACACCAATAACAGTCAAGATGAGAGTCAAATTAAATACTCAATACCATTCAAAATGACTACAAAGAAAATTAAATTACCTTTGCAATTCACAATTGCAAAGATGTGTAATCAACCCAAGTACCCATCAATTCATGAGTGGATTAACAAAATATGCTATATGTATACCATTGAGTACTACTAAGCCATAAAAAAGGATGATTTAATGCCTTTTGCAACAATTTGGATGGAACTGGAGATCATTATCCTAAGTGAAGTATCTAAATAATGGGAAAACAAATACTATTTGTAATCACTATTAATTTGGAACTAACCAGTGAGCACACATGTGCACAACGGGAAGTAAAACTGTGAAAATCAAGCAGGGGGAAGTTTGAGGATGGGATGGGTGAAATCATGCATGATGGATACAATGTAAATTATCTGGGTGATTGGCCCTGACTCAAATATTACAAAGGTGATCCATGTAATCAGAAACAATTATAACCCTGTAATATTTTTAAATTAAATATATATATAAATAAATACAATTAGATTAAATTATTAAAAAAGAATATAGGTTTATTCATTTTAAACTACCTTACTCTAGGTTACTAGTAAATATTTGAATACAATATCTCATATTTGACACCGATTAGTGTAAGAAAAGCAGGTTAGTACAAACACTTTTTTTGAATCTATTATCATGGTTTGCTGGAAACATTCAAATGTTACTGAATCAACATTCATTTCAGCTTTTCTGACATTACATGGCCACTAAAAATTATGTGAATGAGAAGTCCCTGGGGGCATACATCCTTGCTCAAAAATATACAGGAAATCCAATAGATCAAAGGTTTATATTGTAGTAGATAACAATGCTGAAACATGGTAGGGATATAAAATGGTGTACAGTGGAGTTTTTCTTTTTATTCCTTTCATCTTTCAGAATAATAGTAAGGTCTAATACTATCTAAGAGGTTTTTAAATGATATTCAGTTTTATATTATATAATCCTGTTAGGTTTTCCTGTGTTTAAAGGCTACACTTTAATCTCCATAGATTATTATCTTGCCCTCCCTGCATTCAAAGTATTCTATGAACACTCCTTTAGCAAATAAATTAATGAGATTACAGTTTTAAATCACAGTAGTTCACTATTGATATTTAGATTTAGCAAGTAATTTATTGTAAACAAATACATCAGTTTGAAATAATCTATTATCAGTGGAAAGTTTATCTTGAGAAGATAAGCATTTACGCTTCACAAAACATTTTTGTGTTTACTGAAGGGAACAGAAAGTAGATGTCATTTTCACTAGGACAAATGCTTTAAGTAGAGAAATCATAGTGGAAAGATCATTGCCATAAAAGCAGACTCTGGGTATCTTAAATTCTTCCAAGATTAAAATCATACTTTTTTTATGGATTACATTGCTTTCCACTGTGAAGCTACAGGATATTGTGAAAAACAACTAGGGAAAGGGAGCTGTGAGAATGCTAAGGCCTTGATTCCAGTACTCAGTTAATAGATATGGAACACCAGAACAAAATAGGCCCATTTTGAAATATAAATAAAAACCTTCTTTAACAAACAGTTATTATCCAGAGATAATAATAATAATATATGAAAAGAAACATCTATGTGGTGCCCAATATTCTCAAATAAGTACATAGTTTTTCATTTTAAATAGCTCCTTTCATTACACCAGATAATTAATGCTTAAGATTTGCTAGAATAAATGGCTATTTTAGGAATTAAAAAGAATAAGTTTTGGGATACATACAAAAAACTTATAAATAACACAAAAAACCTGCCACTGGACAATAATGAGATAGTTGCCAAAAACTAAATAACATGTAATAAAAATCTAATTTCATAGAATTGGAATCATATTTCTCTATGAAGAGATGCACTTTTGAAATGGGATAATGAATACTTGGTAAAGTGAATTAGGTGTCCAAGGAATATTTTAGAGGAACAGCGGATGGTGTGAAAAAGCTTCCTTCCTAGTAGGAGTAAAATCAGTTAAATAGAAACTTTTATTTTTTGAGAGAGTCATGCAATCTAAGGGTCATTGATGAATTGCTCAAAAGAGAGTCAGTTTAGAGCACTGAAGAAATATTAATAGAAAGCTTAAGAATGCAGCTCACATATTATCAGGAACTTAGGGGAGAAATTGCATCAAATGAGAATTTTAATAAAGTTATGTTGCATGGTAATTTTTTGCCACTGTCTAATATACTATCTTAAGGGAAAAAAAAAGTTTCTTTTTATTTCCTTTGTAACTGCAGAAAGTTTGTTTTTATTTTTTTTTTCATTTTAGAATATTACAGGGATATAAATGTTTTGGTTAAATAAATTGCTTTTGTACTGTTTCAGTCAAAAATAGAAGTGTGCCCATCCCTCAGATAGTGTGCATTGTACCCATTTGTTGTGAATTTACTCATCCCCTCCTCCCTCTCCCACCTGCTTGACTTACAATGAATGTTATTGCCATATGTGTACATAAGTATTGATGGATCAGTTCCAGTTAAATGGTGAGTACATGTAATGTTAGTTTTTCCATTCTTGTGATATTTCACTTAGAAGAATGGTCTACAATTCCATCCAGGTTAAGAAAAGAGGTATTTACCATTTTTATGGCTAAATGGTAGTCCATGGTATATAATACCTAATTTTATTATCCACTTATGTATTAATGGACACTTGGGTTGTTTCCAGATCTTTGTAATTGTGAATTGTGCTGCTACATTCAAGTACAGGTGTCTTGTTTTAACAGCATGTCTTATTTCCCCAAAAGAGCAAAAGATATTCTATAAAAAAGACATCTGCACTAGAATGTTTGTAGAAGCACAATTCACAATTGCAAAGATGTGGAGACCACCCAAGTGCCCATCAATACATGAGTGGATTAATAAAATGTGGTATATGTATACCATGGAGTACTATTCAGCTGTAAGGAACAATGGTGATATAGCACCTGTTGTATTCTCCTGGATAGAGCTGGAACCCATTCTACTAAGTGAAGTATCCCAAGAATGGAAAAATAAGCACCCCATGTTCTCACCAGCAAATTGGTTTCACTGATCGACACCCAAGTGTACATACAGGAATAACATTTATCGGGCATCGGGCAAATGGGAGGGGGAAGGAGGGGATGGGTATATACATACATAATGAGTGCGATGTGCACCATCTGGGGGATGGACATGCTTGAAGCTCTGACTCGAGGCGTGGGGGGGCAAGGGCAATACACGTAACCTAAACATTTGTACCCCTATAATATGCTGTAATAAAAAAAGAGTTATTTTTCAAAAAAAGAAAGAAAGAAAATGAAGACATTTATGGGGAAAATGAGAGCAGCCCTAACATTTATTGGAGATCTGTTTGTTTGACTGTAATAAAAAGTCTGAGTCCATGTTTGATATTTGCACAGAATTTAGGCTCTCACTCTTCCCTTCCCAAATACTGCGAATAGATAACGAAACTTGCATGCCTTTAGACTCTTATTAGAATTGGAAACCCACAGTCATAGTCTGTGAGTGAGAACTCCTTTCCATCCCCACTCTATAGCCATTACAAAAGTCAAAACAGCTTTGTTAATTGTTTTTGTCATGCCAGTCAGAAAGGTTGTACCTACTCTGCTCTATGCAGAGTTCCTTGTGTGAATAATAAACTTTATGGCAAATTCTTAAGATGGGTGAAGTGTCATCAGTCTTCATATCTGACTATTAATAAGGCAGGTTCCATCACATCTTCATTCTGGTAACCATAAAACACTGAGATTCTATGAAGATTTATCATATATAATCTTACTAATATTTAATTATAATAGCAACCATATGTGGTTGCCCTTATTATTTCTGTTTTGAAGAGGAGAAAACTAATTTTCAGAAAGGTTGCTTAATCTGTCCAATGCCAGACACCTGTAAGTGGCAGGATCAAGACTTGAATTCAATCCTGTCGAAGTCCCAAACCCCTGAAGAAAAGGGAAGACCTGGGTAGAGTGCTGACAATTATGACTTTGTGTGACTTGAGACAGCATTTGCCTAATCAGCAATTTGAAGAGGTTAAGAAATAAATCTTTAGCAAAAGCTACTTACTCTGTATGGCTGTAATCCATAGGAAACCTCTAATGGTATGGATCTAGTATGGTCAGAATATATTTTTTAAATTGGTATGACAGTTACTGGAAAGTGTTAATGACTAAAGTCATCCTTGGAAGTTTCTGCTGTCAAGGTTGAAAATAGTCCTTTCCCTTGGTCCTTCTTTACTCTGTTATTTCTTTTGTGGCCTTTCCCAAATAGAGTTCTGGCCTTTGCCCCTGTATCCTGGGAGGCATCCTCTAAACGCTAATAGTAGCTCAAGAAACATGAATTTCTTTGCTATTCATTGTGGGCCCCTTGAATCGCATCTAATAGTTTATGCTAATAAAGTGGCTCTTGGTGGGCCCTCCGGCCATGTGATAAGGTGATATTAGGCAGATCTCTTGAGTAAGGAGGCTAGAGACTAAATTCAAACACATAAATAATCAATCAATCAACCATGCCTACTTACTAAAATCCTAATAAAAATTCTGGGCACCAAAATTCAGGTGTGCTTCTCAGTTTGGCATAT
This sequence comes from Avahi laniger, assembly GCA_963575035.1. Taxonomy (NCBI): domain Eukaryota; kingdom Metazoa; phylum Chordata; class Mammalia; order Primates; family Indriidae; genus Avahi; species Avahi laniger. The sequence continues at coordinate 9,447 of CAUYSK010062492.1, read as the reverse complement.
TTGGTGTATGTTGTCACACATTAATGACAACAGGATAACACATCATAAGAACAATGAAAGCTTTGCATGTGGAACCCTCCCAGACTCTGCCATATGTGTCTCTTCCTTGAGCCAATTTTCTATACCCTTTCCCTGAAGTAAACACTAACTGAGAGTATGATAGTTTTTAGTGAGTTCTGTGAGTCTTCCTAGTGAATTATCAAATCTGAGGATAGCTTTGGGAAACCTCCAAACTTACAGATGGTGTCAGAAGTGAAGGTGCTCCTGTGTGGACTCTTCCCTCTAACTTTGTCATTGGACCTTAACTGTTTGCAGCTAGGGTCAGAAGCTTTGGTGAGACTTAGCCATCTGGAGGACTACGCCTTCAACCTTGCATTTTGATTAACTCCAAAAACTTACATAGCTAAATTACAGTGTAGTCACTTCTGACTTGAGGAAAAGGATAACATCATTAAAATATTCCATCCATAACAAATATTAGCATTTATTGGTAATTTCCATGTCAGAAATATGAAAACAGATAATTCAAACTGAGTCAGAGTATTTTTAAATATAAATAATACCAAATGTGAATCAAAAGTATGCTTCAGTAGATTATTATTAATAAATGCTAGATTAATCTCACAGAAATAAATAAAAATTACAGCAGGCAACAAAGTATAATACTTGTAGCGTATATTTATTTATTGTACAACACTGCTATTTTATCACTGTAAGATAAATTATTTATATGCATAACCTGCTAGTTTAGTTTATTATAAGCTGTAGGACTTTTATTTTATGTTAAATTAACAATTGCCACTAGAGTGTGCTAAAACTCTAGTTTCTTAGATTAGAAAATTACTTCTGAAATTGATACTGTTATGAGCTACCCTTAGCAACATTGCCAGATTAATATTTTAAAACATATTTGAGAAAATTATTATAATAACACAAGTTTTCAGCTTTTCTACTAAGTAATTCATATTTTTACACTATTTTGCAATATCTACATGCTTCTAGATTATAAAAGTATTAAAAATATCAATTATAATCACCGTTATTAGGTACAGCAAGAAATAAAGCACTCATTTTCACATTATCTATTTCACTGAAGGAAGCCAATGAGGATAGTTGGTAGCAGGGCCCAAACATCAGGGAATATGTAAACATCAGTAGAAAATGCATGATAGTATTGTTTCACTGTGAAATAAAATATAGTGAAAACTTTTGGAATCAGACAAATTTGGAATAAAGATGCAAATATTTTAAATTTTTGTTACTTTGGTTTCATTCAGAAGATTGGTGACATGTAGAAGCATATTTATATTGACGATATAAATGTACATACAGTGTGAAGAACTTTTAGAGACAGGGAATAAAATAAGAGAAAAATATGACTTTTTGTAGTCACATTGTTCTTTTTGGAATCATCTTGTATAATCTAAGGCAAATCCTGACAGAAAGTAGTTAAATGCAAAGAGAAGGAACAGAACAGGAATCCAGGAAACAAACATGCCTTTTGTTTACTGTTACACTCCTCCCCTGTTGGAATGTCCCACAAGATCTGGGAAAACTGCAAGGCTCTAATTCCTAGCTATGTATCTTTCTTCTAGGTCAGAAAATTTAAAAACAAGTTAACATGCATATTTGATGATGTGGAGGGAAAGGAAGGCATATTTTCCTAGTAGCCTCTGGGACCTCCAACACTAATATGTTCTGCAGCATTTTAAGGTGGCCATCTAAATCCCAGCCTACCACCAAGACTGGAAATGTAGTCTGAGAATTTACCTCCTGATGGGGATCCCTGACCTGCAATATTAGGAATTAGAAAGAGGCTACAACCATAGATTTGGAAGTAATTTAAAAGAATCCAACAAGTAGTCTTAGATTCATAGGTTTCACACATTCAGTACATGGATTTTAGGAAAAGCTTTGATTATCAAAATTGTCTCAAAAATAGAAGGAACAACAGAAGAAATTGTAAAAAAAATTTCGAAAACTACTCCTCCAAAATCTACTGGATCCAGATGACTTTATAGGTAAGTTCCATCAAAAATACAGGATATAGAAGATTCATATGTCATTTAATGTCTTCCAGAGGGTAAAGATTGAAAATTCCCATTTGTTTTATGAAGCAAATATAACTACTTTGATACCAAAACTTGACAAAGAAAGAACAATAATGAAATTTAAAAATCAAATTGATTTATGGAGTAGACACAATAACCTTAAAAGTTAAGTAATGAAATTCATGAACATATTAACATAATCATGCATTATGGTCAAGCACAATTTATTCCATAAATGTGAGGATGGTTCAAAATCAGGGAATCTCTTCTTATGATGGTTTTCCTTAATAGAGCAAATGAAGTAATATAGATATGTGTGCATGTGTGTGCGTGCACACATACACACACACACACTCAGAGACACATATATTTCCTCTAAATGCTAAAATGGTATTTCAGAAAATAAACAACCAATTTATGGTAGAAATCCATAGTAAAATAGAAATGGAAGCATATATTTTTCTGTATGATAAAGCACCTCTATCTCAAACAGCTATGATCATGATTCATTGTCATCCTATTCAAAGAAAGAACAAGACATGGATATATACAATTACTATTATTACTTAAAATACTTTGGACATTCTGGCACTGGTATAAAGCATGTAAAAGAAATAAGATGTACAACTATGAGAAGTGAGGAACTCATTTATTTGTGGCAGGCAATATAATAACTACAGAGAAAATTCAAGAGAATCAGCCACAAAATAAATATAATAATTAGAAAATATTTACATAATTATCCTCACAAGAATTCAATGGGATAAGTCCTGATATATCTGTTATTTTGTATGTGGAAAAACAAAGAATAGGAAGATTGAGTAATTTGCTCCAGTTTACACAGCTAGAAAGTGGCAGAGCCAGGATTTCATTCTTTATTGTCTTGTTTGAATAGTAAGGTGGAAATGAAATTAAAATAATTACATCCCACATAGAAATTTAATAAAGAAAACACAGTGACATAACTTTAACATTAAATTTCTGATTTTCTATGAAGAAACAATTAAACTTTACTGAAATACATTTAATATTTGAAAAATAAAAAGATGCTAAGTACATAATAAATGTTATTCAATTCTAATGAACAAAATCATGGGATGGTGGGACTAATTCTTTAAACATATGATCACATTTAAGTTCATCAGGCAAAATAAATGAGCAAAAATAATAAAAAATTATATCAAAGAATAATGAGAGGCTAGCATACCATTTATTAAAATATGTTTTAAAATTATTAAAATCAAGCTATGAGGGTTTTGGCATAGGAATTGATAAATAGATACAGTGATTGCTAGCATTCATTGATTATTCATTCTTTACTAGGCAGTGCTTTTAATATTTTATAGAGAATATTCCATTTAAACCACTTTACATATATTATCTCATTTAATGTTTTCATAAACCTAAGAAGTAGATATAATTATTATTCTTGATTTGTAAATGTGGGTATTGAGACAGAAAAGGTTAAGTAATTATAAAAGCATGCTGCTAGAACACGATGGTCTTTTTGACTCCAGAAACTGCACTCTGAACCACTACATTGTATGTAGTGAAATATGAAACTTACAGTCTGAAGAATAAATAAGAACTTCATATACAATGACATTTCAAATTAATATGAAAAAGTTGGTGCAATGGGCTGATTACCAAGCTAATGAATGGTGGAGGTAAACATTGGAAAGTAAACGGGTTCCTTGCATCATAACACATACCAAAACAAATGTTTAATGGGTTAAAGAGTTAAATTTCTACAAAAATCAAAAATATTTTGGAATAAAATATAGGTGAATATTTATATGATAGGGGGTTGAAAAGCTTTATCTAAGCACAAAAGACAGAAGCTATAAAAGTTAATGAACTTAACTTCATAAAAAATGAAATATTCTGAATATTTCTAAATAGAAAAGAAGGAAGCTTATAAACAATTTCAAAAGAAAAATGGCAGATGAAAAAATGAGAAACAAAGAAAGAGAAAACTTCAATAAAATTAATATAGAGAGTGTTTTAACAAAATAATATGGAAAATACAAACATCTTAACAGAAAAGTAGGCAAAGAGCAAGAAAAAAAATCACAGAGAAAAAACAAATGGCCATGTCATGTAAAAAAAATGTTTAATGTCAGTAGTGAGCAATGAAAATTCAAATAATATTGAAATATAACTTTCTACCAAATTAGTGAATTTTACTTTAAGTAAAATGCCTAATTTTGCCAAGTGTACTTTAAAACACCATTAATTAAATTATTAATTAATGCTACATTTCTATAGGCTGTTTTACAACATTAAATCAGAATCTTATAAATAAGAAAGCTCTAATTAAGTAAAGTAAGGTTTATTTATAGAACAAATTACTAAAACACACAAAGTATATATATTTTATATATATATATATATATACACACAAACACACACACACACAAATATATACTTAAATGCACCAAACTTCAATTGCTTGATTACTTGTTTGTATCTCCTACTAAAATATAGTGCAGACATTATTTCTAATTTACTTTGTGTACTTTTAAAAAAGTCCTCAGCAATAAGCACAGAGCCTGGCACACAAAGATGGTAATAAATATTTTCCAATTAAATAAAACAAAATGTAATGAAAAAGGTGAATGTGTATGGGAAAGATAAGGATAGAAAACTTAATCTAAAGTTTATTCTTAATTTTGTGTTAAAAATCAGAACAGGCACACACATATGTCCATATATATAAAACTGGAATAAAATACATTTATATTAATCAAGCCTGGTTGGTGGAGTTATGGAAGATTTAACTCCTTAGAACATTTTCTTAGAAATGTTCTTTTTTTTTTTCAATTTTCTAACAGGAACATAATTTTAAAAGTAAAAACATAATAAATTACTCTGCATATTATAAGACTTCATAAAATTAAAAGGTAATCAATAGATCAGAAAACATGTCAGACGACAATCAAATAATTAACATCTTTTTATTTATTTCTGAGTATTATGGGATTACAAAAAATTAGGTTACATAAATTGCCTTTGTAGCACCCAACAAATGTACCCATCCTCCAAACATCACACACCACATCCATTAGGTGTGGATTTACCCATCCACTCCTCCCCGCCACCTGCCCGACACCCTATGAGTGTTACTTCCTATATGTGCGCATTAGTGGCGATCAATTGTTACCAACTTAACAACAAGTTTGTTTTTCCATTCTTGTGATTCTTCACTTACAAGAATGGCATCCAGCTGTATCCACAATAATATAATAGGTAGTTGATCATTTTTTATGGCTGATTAGTACTCCATGGTATACATATACAACATTTCGTTAATCCACTCATATATTGATGGGCACTTGGGTTGTTGCCACATCATTGCAATTGTGAGTTGTGCTACTATAAACATTCTAAAGCAGATTTTTTTTAAATAGAATGTCTTTTTTTCCTTTGGGTAGATACCCAGTAGTTCGATTGCTGGATCAAATTTTGGTTCTACTTTTAACTCTTTGAGATATTTCCATATTACTTTCCATGGAGGTTGTACTAGTTTGCAGTCCCACCAGCAGTATATAAGTGTTCTTATCTCTTGGCATCCACAAAACATTTGTTTTGGTATTTTTTGATAAAAGCCATTCTCACTGGAATTAAGTGGTATCTCATTGTGGTTTTGATTTGCATTTACCTGATGATTAGAGATGCTGAGCATTTTTTCATATGTTTGTTGTCCATTAGTCTATCTTCTTTTGAAAAGTTTCTTTTCATATATTTTGTCCACTTTTCAATGTGGTTGTTTGATTTTTTTTCTTGCTGATTTTCCTGAGTCCTATATAGATTCTTGTTATCAGCCCTTTATCAGATATATAGCATGCAAATATTTTCTCCCATTATTTAGGTTATCTATATGTTCTAGTGATACATTCTTTGCCTGTGAAGAAGCTCTTTAAATGATCAGGTCCCGTTTATTTATTTTTGTTGTTGCTGTGATTGCTTTGGGGGATTTCTTCATGAATTATTTGCCTAGGCTGATCTCTATAAGAGTTTTTCCAACATTTTCTTCTAGAATTCTTATGGTTTCACACCTTAGGCTTAAGTCTGTTATCCATCATGAGTTGATTTTTGTGAGAGGTGAGAGGTGTGGATCCTGATTTAGTCTTCTACATGTGGCTATCCAATTTTACCAGCACCATTTATTGAATAGAAATTCCTATCCCCAGTGTATGTTTTTGTCTGCCTTGTCAAAGAGTAGATGGCTATATGAGAATGGTTTTATATTAGGGTTCTCAGTTCTGTTTCATTGGTCTGTGTCTCTGTTCTTGTGCCAGTACCATGCTATTTTGGTTACTATAACCTTGCAATATAGCTTAAAGTCTGATAAATTGATGCCTCCCAATTTATTCTTTTTGCTTAAGATTGCTTTTGCTATATGGGGTCTTCCAAAGTTCTATATGAAACATAGACTTTTCTAGATCTGAGAAAAATAACATTGGTATTTTAAAAGGGATTGCATTGAATCTGCAAATCATTTTGGGTTGTGTAGACATTTTAACAATATTGATTCTGCTGATCCATGAGCATGGTATGGTTTCCCATCTGTTTAAGTCCTCTTCTATTTCTTTCCTAAGTGTTTCATAGTTCTTCTGTAGAGGTCTTTCAACTTCTTAGTTAAATATATTCCTAGGTATTTTCTTTTCTTTTCTGGTATTGTGAAAGTTATTGAGGTATTGATTTGACCCTCAGTTTGACTGTTGTTGGCGTATATGAATGCTACTGATTTGTGTACATTGACTTTGTAACCTGAGACTTTGCTGAACTTATTTACCAATTCCAGTAGTCTCTTGACAGAATCTTTGGGGTTTTCTAGATATAAGATCATATTGTCAGCAAAGAGAGATAATTTGACCTCTTACAATTTGAGGCCATTTAAGAAATTTAACAATTGACAGAACTTATTAAAGGAGAAATGGCAATGTTGAACGTGGTGAATGAATAAGTGTACTCTTGTACATTGCTGAAATAAATAAAAGTAAAAGGAATCCTATTGGAAATGAATTTACAAGAAACTCAATTTTTTCTTCCATATACATGTGGGGTGTGTGTGTGTGTGTGTGTGTGTGTGTGTGTGTGTGTGTGTAAAGATTAGCTGTATATTACTCAAATTTATTATTGGTAGATTGAGAGGAATTTAAGGTAATAATAATAATAAATATATGCTTGTTATGTATCTTCAAACTTTGTTTATTACTTTTTAGTATGTCTTATATTTTTTTCTTCAGTTTTTAACTTTCACACTTGCCTAGAGTGAGCCTCAGTAGTTTCTCAACTACAGTTTAGGTTTTCCTACCCTCACACTGGTTCATGTAAATGTTTTTCATTTTGGATTTCTGTTCTGGTCAATGGTGATCCCATGTACTCACTTGTATTTTCTCTCCAATTTTGGGGCCACCAGTTTTCATGTGACGTCACTTAGCTTACCAGTCTAAGAATAGTTGCTGCTTTTTCAGTTGATTCAGGTTTTTTCTTGTTGTAAGGACAGAGCGGTGACTTCCGTGCTCCTTACATGCCAGACTGGAAACAGGAAGTAAGATATCCTTTTAAGAATAATATTTTTACCAAAGCTAATTCAAGAAATTTAAAGAAAAGAAAATTACAGACCAATAATCCTGATAAACATAGATTCGAAAATTCTCAACAAAATACTATCAAACTAAATTTAATATCATGTCAAAAATTTCATGCACTATGATTAACTGAGATTTATTCCTGAGATACAAGGATCATACAACATCCTCAAATAAATGAGTATGATATAGCATATAAACATAATGAGGGGCAAAAATCATATGATTATCTCAATAGATGCAAAAATAGAGTTCAATAAAATTCAACATGCTTTCATGATAAATACTCTCAACAAATTAGGCATAGAAGAAATGTATCTCAACATAATAAAGGCCATATGTGAGAAGCCCACCACTAACATCATACTCAATGGCAAAAAGCTGAAAACTTTTTCTTTAAGATCAGGAACAAGTCAAGGGTGCCTACTCTCACTACTTCTAGTCAGTGTAGCACTAGAAGTCCTATCCAGAGAAATTAGATAAGAGAAAGAAATAAAAGGCAACCAAATTGGAAAACAAAAAGTAAAATTCTCTGTGTTTTCAGATCACATGAGCTTATAATATAGAAAACCTCTAAAGACCCCACAAAAAAAAACTGTTAGAGTTAATAAACAAATTCAGTAAATTTGCAAGACATAATATCAACATACAAAAATCAGTTGGGTGTCTATTCACTTACTTTCCAATCTATCTGAAAAGAAAATAAAGTATCCCATTTACAATTGCCTAAAAAATAAAATACTGAGAAATAAATTTAAAGAAGGAGGTGAAAGACCTGTGCACAGAAACCTCTAAAACATTGATGAAAGAAATTGAAGATAAACTTAAATGTAAATGTATCCCATCCTCATGAATGAGAAAAGATACTATTTTTAAAATGTCCATACTACTCAATGATCTATAGATTCAATGTAATCTCTACTAGAATTCCAAGGGAATTTTTCACAGAATGGAAAGAACAATCTTAACATTCATATGGAACCACAAAAGACCCCAAATTGTCAAAACAATCTTGAGAAAAAGAACAAAGTTAGAGGTATCACACTTTCTGATTTCAAACTATATTACCAAATTATAGTAACCAAAACAGTATGGTACTTACCTAAAAATAGGCACGTACATCACCAAAACAGAATTGAGATCCCACAAATAAGTCCTTGCATATATAATCAGCTAACATTGATAAGAATACCAAGAATACACAATTGGTAAATTCTAGTCTCTTCAATAAATGATGCTGGGAAAATTTGATATCCACATGTAGAAAATTGAAATTGGATCCCAATCTTACACCACTTGCAAATATTAACTTGAAATGGATTAAAGACTTAAATGCAAGATGAAAAGGTAAAACTTCTAGAAGAAATATATGGGAAAGTCTCCTTGATAGTGGTCTAGGCCATGATTTTTTGGCTATGATGCCAAAAGCACAAGCAGAAAGAGCAAAAATAATTTGTATGTCTATATCAAATTAAAAAGTTTCTGCAAAGCAAAGAATATAATAAACAAATGAAAAGGTAATCTATGGAACGGGAGAAAATATTTGTAAACCATATATCTGATAAGGGATTAATATCCAAAATATATAAGAAACTCATACAACTCAATGCAAAAAAATCCAATAAAAAATGGCAATGGGCCGGGCGCGGTGGCTCACTCCTGTAATCCTAGCTCTCTGGGAGGCCGAGGCGGGTGGATTGTTTGAGCTCAGGAGTTCGAAACCAGCCTGAGCAAGAGTGAGACCCCATCTCTACTAAAAATAGAAAGAAATTAATTGGACAACTAAAAATATATAGAAA
>CAUYSK010062489.1:0-25870 GCA_963575035.1 Avahi laniger | reverse complement strand
TGAGCACCATAGCGTTGATCAGACAGTGCCAATTTGATGGCGAGTACATGTGGAGCCGGTTCTTCTGATCTTGTGATACCTCACTTCAGATAATGGGCTCAGGCTCTATCTGGAAAAATATAAGAGGTGCTAGATCACTGTCGTTTCTTATTGAGTAGTATTCCATTGTATACATATACCAAATTTTAATAATTCACTCATGGATTGACAGGCACTTGGGTTGTTTCCACATCCTTGCAACAGTGAATTGTGCTGCTATAAACATTCTATTGCAGATGTCTTTATCATAGAATGTCTTTTGCTCTTTTGCCTACACGCCTAAGAGCGCTATTGCTGGATCAAATGGTATTTCTATTTTTAGTTCTCTGAGGTATCTCCAAATTCTTTTCCACAGAGGTTGCACTAATTTACAGTCCCACCAGCAGTGTAAAAGTGTTCCTGTCTCTCCACATCCTCACCAGCATTTGATGTTTTGGGATTTTTTGATAGAGGTCAATCTCACTGGGGTTAGGTGATATCTCATTGTGGTTTTGATTTGCATTTCTCTAATGATTAGAGATGTTGAGCATTTTTTTTTTATATGTTTGCTGGCCATTATTCTGTCTTTTTTTGAAAAGTTTCTGTTCCTTTGCCCATTTATTGATGGGGTCATTTGATTTTTTCTTGTTGATTTTTTTAAGTTCCAGATAGATTCTTGTTATCAGCCCTTCATTGGATGTGTAGAGAGCAAATATTTTCTCCCATTCTGTGGACTGTCTATTCGCTCTACTGATAGTTTCCCTGGCTGTGCAAAAGCTTTTTAGTTTGATCAGATCCCATGTATTTATTTTTGTTGCTGCTGTGATTGCAGAGTCTTTCTCTGTTGTCTGGACTAGAGTGCTGTGGCATCAACCTAGCTCACAGCAACCTCAAACTCCTGGGCTCAAGAGATCCTCCTGTTTCAGCCTCTCAAGTAGTTGAGACTACAGGCATGCGCCACCATGCTAGGGTAATTTTTTTTCTATTTTTAGTTGCCTGGTTAATTTCTTTCTATTTTTAGTAGAAACAGGGTCTCACTTTTGCTCAGGCTAGTCTTGAACTCCTGACCTCAATCAATCCTCCCACCTTGGCCTCCCAGAGTGCTAGGATTAGAGGCATGAACCACCACACTCAGCCAGTGTATGTTTTTGGAATCATCTCCATTTTATATTTAGATTAGCATATCTAACTCAGAATTATTACAAATACTCTACAGCAAGGTAATATGAAGCCCTTATGAAATGCCAAGATTAAAAAGAAAAATTAAGCAAATAGATCTCTAAAAACTTCTATGCTCTCAAAACTAGCTACAAAAACAAATGTTTCATTTGCTTATTTTTGAAATTGACAAGAGACCATTGAAAGTATCAGAAACTAAATCAAAATTATCTAGTTTTGATTCCTGGAAACTATTTTTTTTAATATTTCATACTGAAGAACATAATATGTGGGGAATAAACTCTGGATACATTGTACAAACTGAAGTAATTTCATCTCCCCTGTAACAGTAGAGAAAGTATGTTATTTGAAGCAGAAATTTGTAAATTTACTGTTGTACTCAAATATGATGCAATAATAATGCAGAATTCTTTCTTTTTGTCTTTCCTGATGGACAGGTCTGATCTACTCCACATACTCCCATAACTAAATGACTTCAATAGGCCTAAAGGCATTTTTCCACATGTGTGGCATTGAACTTTTTTGGTCAAGGTGAGGAGAAGGTAGAAGCATACTTTTTTAAAAAGAGTTTTTAGAGATTAAAAAATATACTTCTTTAAGCAAATAGACATTAGTTATTCAGAAAAAAATTACAGCATATTTGTGTTTATCATAAAATATTTGCAAGAAAGAATAAACCATCTAGGTTACAGGATACTGTAACTACACCCTGTACAGTGAAGGACTTAGTGTATTTTTCCACATGTTGAGGTAAACCACATAATATTCACGTAGTGGAATAACTCCAGCCACAAATATGCCTACATATTTCCAGCTCTCGTCCTTTTAATTTACTTGGATTTCTTTCCTCTGCAGTGATAAGAAAAACTTCAGAACTCTTAAAAGAAAACCTAAGAATAAAATTCTATATGGGAGAAATTTCAGGTATTTATAAAGCTACTTCCATGGAGCAATAGTAGGAAGTATCTTTGATGCTTCACCAAGCGACAGGCAAAGCCTGCCAGTCAGTCACGATAATGTGACTGATCAAAGATTAAAGAAGCTAAAACATTTATATGCTGAAGATAATGTTTGTGTGATCTTACAGAAATAGATTTAGAATTCACAAAGCAGGATGACACCTTAGCAGTTACGTACTCAACAAACTAGAAGCATAAATTATATGTAATGCTGTTTTACAAAAGCAAGTTGGAATTAGGAAGAAGACAGCAGAGGAAAACACAGAAAGAATGAGCTTATTATAAAGAGAGTTCACTCACTCATTCATTTATCCATTAATTCACTCATTCATTTGGCCAACTCACATTGCAAAGCTTCTCCATCTGGGCTCTGCTTAAGGCTCCTGGGACGCAGCAGCCGTCAAGCAGGCAAGGTTCTTATGCTCATGGAATTACTTATTCTCGTGGTGGGAGACCAAAGGAGACCAGATAATAAGAAATATACACGGTAATCTCACATGACGGACAACTTATTTGTTCTAGGTAGGATGATGCTGTAGAAAGCAAGTGACAATGGAAATGTGGAGTTTAGTTAGGTGGGATGGTCAGGAAGGGCTCACTGGGGAGATGGCATCTGAGCTGAGATCTGAGTAAGTAGAAGGAACCGCCATATAAAGATGAGAGGAAAGTGAACTCCAGGCAGAGGGAATAGCCCTTGCAAAGGCCCTGAGGCATGAATGAGCTGGGTGTGTCTGAGAAAAAGGAAGCCGAGTATAGCTGGAGTTTAGTGAGCAAGGAGTAGTAGCAGGTGCGGCTGGAGAAGAGAAAAGGGCATGGAAGAGAACTTACGCTTTATTCTACAGGCAGTGAGAAACCCTGGAAATTGCACAATCTGCTTCATGTTCTTGTAAAATCAAGCCAGCTGAGGTGTCACAAGTGGAGGGAGGAGGGGTGAGGGGATGTGTAAGAAGGAAGCTGGGAGAAGAGTCTGGAAACTCCACAGAGGTCTAGGGAAGCAGATGGAGGTCCCTGCACCAAGTTGGCAGTAGTGATGACGAAGAAACACTTAATGAATTTGGGTTGTATCTTTGGGGTAGAGCCAACAGGACTTGAAGATGGATTATACAGTAGAAGTGAGGGGATACAGAGTAGGGAAAATGATAACCCTTAGTGATAAATACTGAAAATAGAAAATACGATTTAAATATAGGCTGAGGAAGTGCTGGAAGGAAAAGTCTCGGGGATCGAATAATCTTAACCTTAGATCCTAGAGGATGTCTAGTTCTATCTCACACTTAAAATATCCACACCACCACGGGCAGGTGGTCAGACAGGTCCTGCTTAAACACTCCAGTTCTGAGAGTACCTGTGGAAACCGCTATTTCATTAACCATCGTCAACCTCATTCAGCTGATCGCAGCTGAATATGAGATAGTTTTGAGACCTTTTGCTTTAAAAAGTATGATACTGGAAAGGTATATTTGAAAAAATATTAATGTCAAGGTCTGAGAAATAGCCCTTCCCTTACGTTCTGTTTTGTCTAGTTTTTATTACCACATTTTAAAGCTGGCCAACTTCAGAGAATTGGAAATAAGTCATCCAAGGACTGAGAAGAGACAAAAGACAAAAATCTTAAAGTTTTCATGAGAATCTGGGTGGAGAAATGGAGAACAGGCTGATCAGTTTTTCTGCATTTCTGTAAAGGATCAGTTATGAGGAAGTGGCACCAATTAGAAACAGGAAATACTCAATTCTGCTATCAGAAAGAAGTTGGTGGATTTAAGAAGTGAAATACTTCCGTGTTCTTTTGAGTCTTGTAGCCCCATAAGATTAAGTTAGAAAACAATTAATTCTGGGTAATTAAGACTATCTATTAAAAGCAAAGAGCCATATGATGCTCTGATGTTAAAGGCAGGATTATTTGTCTACTAAGTAAATTAAAACTCTCTAATTGCCCCATGTGATTGAGTATGAGCCAAAGTGTACCAGAAATGTTGCTCATTCCATTTTAGGGCTAGCAAGGATGTTCTTCTAGTTAACAGAAGAAAACAGAGAAGGAGAGATTTTGTCCCAAGGATGAGAAAATGTCACAATTTGTACATCATTTTCCTGGTGAAAAATGATGATCATGCCTATAAGCTATTAAGAGTAGCTTATAACCTAATGGGTAAAAAATGCACAAATAAAACAATTAAACAACATTTCCATAATTTTATTCAAAATTGCCTAATAAAAACAAAAGACTTGAAGGAATTTTACTACAAAATACTAAGACTTGTTATAAAGCCCAATCTTTATTAAAAGATTAATAAAAATGCACTGTACTACATTAAAGTTAGGAAGTTCTGTTCATCAAAAGATAAACCACAGAGTAGGGGAAGACATTTGCAATACATCTGACTGACAAAAAATTCATATGCAAAATATGTAAAGAACTCTGAGAACTTGACAGACAATAAAGAAAAATGAGCAGATACTTCAGTAGGCATTCACAATAGAGAATATCCAGTGGCCAGTAAGCATATAAGAAATTCATTCAGTCTCATTAATAATCAAGGAAATGTAAATTAAAACCGCAATAAGGTACCACTACACAATCATTAGAATGGCTAAAATTGAAAAATGAAATCATCATAAAGCCTCAACCGTAGAATGGATAAATCGGTTGTGGTATATTCATACAATGGAATACCAAAGAGAATGAAAACAAATTGGCTATTGACACATGCAGCCACAAAGGTGAAACTCACAAGCACATCATTAACTAAAAGAAGCCAGATACAAAAAAATATGTACTATATGATTCCGCTTATACAATGTCTAATAGCAGAAAAAACTAATCTACAGATTTAGAAGTCAGGATAGTGGTTACTTTTGGGGAACAGGGTGGAAATATCAACTGGGAGATAGCAGAAGGGGCCTTAAGAGGTCCTAGTAATTTGATGTTTCTTTAATGTGTGGTGGCTACATGGGGTTCACTTTGTGATAATTCGGTAAGCTTACATTTCAGATTTGTGTATCAAGTTGTACTTTAATTAAATACATATATGTAAATCTGTATGTAAGTTAAATTTCAGTTAAATACATGTAAATATAGTGTGCATGCAAGTTATATTTTAGTGAAAATTTTATTAAAAATGTACATAGAAAAAGAGTTAAATTGTACTTCAAAATTTCTAATTATGAACATAGCCTAGGTCAGGCACAATGGCTCATGCCTGTAATCATAGCACTCTGGAAGGCCGAGGCGGGAGGCTCACTTGAGGTCAGGAGTTTGAGACCAGCCTGAGCAAGAATGAGACACCGTCTCTATCAAAAATAGAAAAAATTAGCCAGGCAACTAAAAATAGAAACAGGGCCGGGCGCGGTGGCTCACACCTGTAATCCTAGCTCTCTGAGAGGCCGAGGCGGGTGGATTATTTAAACTCAGGAGTTCGAGACCAGCCTGAGCAAGAGCGAGACTCCGTCTCTACTAAAAATAGAAAGAAATGATCTGGACAACTAAAAAAATATATATATAGAAAAAATTAGTCGGGCATGGTGGCACACACCTGTAGTCCCAGCTACTGGGGAGGCTGAGGCGGTAGGATCGCTTGAGCCCAGGAGTCTGAGGTTGCTGTGAGCTAGGCTGATACCACGGCACTCTAGCCTGGGCAACAGAGTGAGACTCTGTCTCAAAAAAAAAAAAAAACTCAAATAAAAAAACCCCAAAAACCATAGCCCTTTACAGCTCAGGAAATATAAAGTTCCATATAAGTGAGCAAAAAAAAAAAGAGACAGAAACATATTCTAAAGTGATTGAAGCAGGTTGAGACAATAAACAAAATCTATAGGGTGAAGTTTAATAAGTAAAAATATAAAGATATAAAGTCATTATCTTTTTTTTTTTTTTTTTTTTGAGACAGTGTCTCGCTCTGCGCTGCTGCCCAGGCTAGAGTGCCGTGGCATCAGCCTAGCTCACAGCAACTTCAAACTCCTGGACTCAAGCAATCCTCCTGCCTCAGCTTCTCGAGTAGCTGGGACTACAGGCACAAACCACCACGCCCGGCTAATTTTTCTATTTATTTATTTATTTTTTTTAGTAGAGATGGGGGGGGGGTCTCGCTTTTGCTCAGGCTGGTCTTGAACTCCTGACCTCAAGTGATCCTCCTACCTGGGGCCTCCCAGAGTTTAGGATTATAGGCATTAGCCGTCATGCCCGACGAGTCATTCTCGTATGTTTAAAAGAGCAACAAATATCCTACTCCTAAGTAGTCAATAGTACATGTAAAAGAAATCCAAGTGTTATGAGTAGAGAGCTTAAAGTTGGTAAAATATTGTATCCATAGTAACCCCTCAGTGACTCTCATTAACCTTTCTCCAAAATACCTATAAAGATGCCGAAAATAGAATAAAAGGATCAAAACTATTAGTCAACCTATTTCAAAAGTGTGACAACTTTCTGACACAATTTTTCATAAAGTATTAAAAAATCAGTGGAGTTGAATTAGAATAGCACTTGCTAGCCTGAAGCTACTTGGTCAGATGAAATTTTCAAAGTTACTGGCAAGAATAAAGGTTAGAATTCAGCATTTTTTCACTTACTTTCTGCCAACTACAACAGAAAACAAGAGTTTGCATCATTCAGAGAACAGACAACGGCCTCTCTATTTGTTCTCTTCACTGTCACCAATAGCTCTCTTTCTAGCTTAGAGAAAAAGCCTGGAGACTGCAACTGCCTGAAAAGAAGGAAGAAGTTGAATATGGCACCAGCAGTGCACACTGAGTCTAGGCAGAGTCTAGGTGTGAACAGTCTTGTATTCGTGAGTGCCACCAAAGACTCTCGTCTCTGAAATAGGCATTAGACAAAGGGAGATACCTGCCGTATTCCAGTTGAACTTCATGAAATAAAAACCTGCTAGACTTTGATAAACAAAGGCAATGATATAAAGTGATATGGTAACTTCTCTATGGGAGGAGGATGGTGCTATTCAAAATGGGGTTCTCAGTGAAGCCACTCCAAAAAGGTGATCTTTGAACTGAAATCTGAATGACACATGGAGCCAGCCAAATGAGTGGATGTTCCTGGCAGAAGGAAAACTAGCACAAAGGCCATAATGCAGGAATAAACTCAAAACGTTTGAAGAAGAGAAAGAAAATTAACATAAGTTTATTTTTTTCCTTTGAAACTTTGTTAATCACGCTTAATGATCTAAATTGCCACCATTTCTGCTTCCTTTTTAAACTCCAATTTACCATTAAATATACTTTTTCTTCCAGTTTGATATCACTTATAAATTTAATAATTCTGTATTCTATTTTTCACTGAAGCTATTGCTATTATTTTGACTAGGATCAAATCAAAAATAACTCAAAGATAGAATCAATTCAAGATCCTTTTTCAGTGTAACATGCATTAATTATCAATTTGGGACAGGGTTCACAAACATACGTAGCCGTACAATTCTTCCAGTTGCCATTATTAATATAATAATAACTGTCATTTATAACCACCTAATACATGAGGGCATGGAGTTGGATTTTTCATAGACTTCAAAACAACCTTCAGAGTATTGTGTATAAGAGGAACCTGGGCCTGAGAGAGGTAAATGAATTAATTGCCTAAGGACCAGAACCAGGAGGTAGAGCAGCCAGTAGTCAGATGCATATTGGAGTCCCACTTCATGGGCCAGAATTTCCCGGGGATTGAGGATAAAACTATTACTTCTTCCCTAGGGGCTTATGTTCTCCAACGTTGTTTTGTTCTAGGCCACATTAACCACTCTGATGGTTCCAATGGTTGTATGTCCTCTGACATACATGTTAAACTAGATCTTTATCATCAGGTCTCTCATTGCTCAGAATGCTCTTTCCCCTTTCTCTCATCTCTTAATTATCTACCTATTTTTCTAAGACTCTAAGTATTATCTCATCTTTGAAACTTCTCTTTTGCTCGCACTCCAATAATACCCCTATTCTTGCTCCAAGGCTTAGCTAATTTGAGAAGAACTGACCACCACTTCTTCTCTTACCAGGAAGGACATATGAGCTGCCTGTTTCCAATCCCTTCCCCTTTGTTCTATTGTCCACGTGGCAGAGACGTCCACATATACTGTGAATCTAATGACATCAGTCTTTTTTCATGAGCTTAAATTTCTTCAATGGCTCCCAACTATCTTCAGCATAAAGTCCAAACTGCTCAGCCTGGCATACAATGGATGTTTAAGTAAAGGGATGAGTAAGTGGATGGTTTCTGAAATTCCAGGTATCCCTCTTCAGTCTTCTGGCATCTTTCCCTTTCCCCTCAATGTCTAAAAAAAAAAAATCACCAGTAAAGATCTAAAATAGAATTTTCTTGGTCTTTTAATAACTTGAATTTGGGGATATGAACCTGGGCCAGGACTAGGGTGAAACAAATGAGATGCCTCTGGCGCAAAATTTAAAGGGGCCCTCACTCTCAGGGTAGTGCAAATGCCAACCCTCAGGGAAAGGGGAAAGTGGATAGACTTGACAGAAAGGGCAAAGAATGTGCATCTAATTGTGTTCCATGTGAGTGCTTACTAAAGAGCGAACTTAGCAGAGAAGGATTTAATAATCAAGTTGAGTGGATGACCTTTTCTGTGGGTACTAGTCCGGTTCACTTTCCAGCCACTCCTGTTATTGCCCCATGGGCTCATGAACAAAAAAAGTGTCCATAGTGGCAGGGAAGAAGGTTGTGCACAGGCTCAGCGACATGGCCTTCCACTCTCCAAGGCTGACCTGGCTACAGCCACTGCTGAACGCCCAATCTGCCAGCAGCAGAACCCAACACTGAATCCTGGGTTAGGGCGCCATTCCCCAGGGTGATCAATTGGCTACCTGGTGGCAGGTGGGTAACACTGCACCACTTCCATCATGCAAGGGGCAGTGCTTTGTCCTCACTTCAATAGACAATTACTTGGCGTATAGATTTGCCTTCATTGCCTGCAGTGCTTCTGCCAAAATCACCATCCATGGGCTTGCAGATTGCCTTACTCCACACAGCATTGCTTCTGGTCAAGAAACTCACTTCATAGAAAATGAAGTATGGCAATGGGCCCTTGTCGGAATTCACTGTTCTCCACAATTCTGAAGCAACTGGTGGAATGACATTTTGAAAACTTAGTTATAACATCAGTTAGGTGGCTGCAACTTGGCTACTTGGGGAAATTTCCTCTAGGATGCAATATAGTCTGTAAATCAGTCACTTTTCCCCAACCCAAGATTTGTGCAACTAGGAATCGTGGATTGGAAATGTCTTAATGTGATGCATAGTGGCCCATGAGAAAAATTTGTGCTTCTGTTCCTGCAACTTTAGACTCTGCTTATTTAGAGTCCTTAATTCAATTTCAAAATAAGGAGAGCTTTCACTAGAAGCTACAAGGATTCCATTCAACTGGAAGTTGACACTGTCACCTGGCCACTTTGTGATCCTCAAGCCAGTGAATCAACAGGCAAAAAGATAGTTACAATATAGGCTGGGATGATTGATCACGACAATTAAGGGACAATTATGTTGCTACTCCACAGTTTATGTAGGGGGCAGGGGAGCGGCATGTCTGGAATGCAAGACAGCCCCTGAGGCACTACTTAGTACTTTCATGTTCTGAGATTAAAGTCAACGGAAACTACAAAAACTCAATTCTGCTAATGAACAGACACCTCAGGACTGGAAATTTGGGTTACCCACCAGGTATGAAATCACTACCAGCTGAGGTGCATCCCGAGGGCAAAGGAAGTATAGAATGGGTAGGAGAAGAATTTAGTTACAAACACCAGCTATGACCATGTGACCAGTTGGAGAACTGAGTACTGTAATAGCTATGAATATTTATTCCTTATTTTATGGAAATATTTATGTATATATTAGCCAATATTTTTATTGTCTTCTCCTTTCCCAATCTCCTCCTGTCTAGCATAAGATATGTTAATAATAATTTACTTTATATCTCAATATTTAAGTATTTAAGTTACAGGATATCAAATAAGGAGTATGACTCAGCTGGAAGAAGAATAAGCAACCTAAAAAAAAAGAAGAGCTGTTGCATCCACTTTTGGGGAAAGGGTTGCCTTGTTTTTATTGTTTGCCTTATGTTTGGTAGAAATGTGATTTTATTATGGTTTCTATTTGGAAATTGCATATGTTTTAAAGAGATGTGTATAGGTGGCAAGTTGACAAGAAGTGGACTAGGGTGGTTTTGTAATGTGTCAACTTGTTGAGAATGAACTGTTTCCCGGAACTGCCCTCCCTGTGTGTTTCCGTTAGGGTGGACCACGAGAGACATTTCCATGTAAGATTTGGAATGCAGAGTAAAGAAGCAGCTAGTTTGTATATGTGCCTGAGAGGTTGGAGCAGACACCTTTTGTAGCTCACTGCTGTTGTCGCTGCCTATCAGCTGGCTTACTCATTGGCGTGGGCAATACCTAGGCGTGCATCTGCCCCATTTTCCCTGAATCTTCTTTCAGTTCTACTGCAGAGCCAGTTATGTGTTGATCTCCATGATTTGGGGTGTCAGCTTCTCCTGCAGGACACACACTTTATACAAATGAAGGAAATGAGAACTGACAGGGATCTAGTTTGTCCTTACAAATCCTGGCTTGTCTTTGCTCTTCCTCACGTTACATCTATCTTCCCTTCCTGACTGTCTGCCCTGTTCTCTTCAAGCTGCAACATAAAACACAAAGACAACAGCCTTAGAGACTCCGACAGTTGCGTTAGATCAAATTCCTGTTGTTCTGTCTCTCTGACTGAACTCTTACTGACACAGTATATAGGAATAAATCTAACAAAAGAGGTTCAAGATCTTCATACTGTAAGCTACAGAACATTGCAGAGAGAAATTAAAGAAGATTTGAATAAATA
Source organism: Avahi laniger (assembly GCA_963575035.1). Classification (NCBI taxonomy): domain Eukaryota; kingdom Metazoa; phylum Chordata; class Mammalia; order Primates; family Indriidae; genus Avahi; species Avahi laniger. The sequence goes on along the minus strand of CAUYSK010062489.1, from coordinate 14,875 downwards.
AATGAAGAGATATATACCATGTTCATGGACAGGAAGACTCAATATTGTGAAGATGTAAGTTTCCCCAAATTGATCTACAGATTTGACACAATGCCAACTAAAACTCCAGTATGGTTTTCTGTAGAAATTTCAAAAGCTGTTTCTAAAATATATATTAAAATGTAATGGACCTATAGTAGATGAAATAAATTTGGAAAAGATTGGAGGGCTTACCTTATTCAATTTTATAGTAAAATATATAAAATATAAAATATATTTTATATTTATATTACATATAAATATATCATACAATATATTTATATTTTATATTTTAGTTACAGTTATATACTGTAACTAAAAGTTATAGTAACTGAGAAATTTTGGTATTAGTGAAAATAACATAAAGCTCGATGGGACAGAATGAACGGTATGTCTGGAATGCAGCTGATTCCCAGAGGCACTTTTTATTAGTCTCATGTTCTAGGAGTAATAAACCCACATATATATTATCAATTGATTTTAGACAAAGATGTCAAGGAAATTCAATGGTAAGAAAATAAATCTTTTAAACAAATGGTGGAATTCAACTGAATACTTGTTTGAAACAATAAAATGAAATGCAACTCTTCACATCACAAACAAAAATTAACTCATAATGGGTCATAGAGCTAAATATAAAATCTAAAACTATAAAATTTCTAGAAGAAAACAGAGGAAGAAAATCTTTGACACCTTGGATTAGGCAAAAATAGATAACTCACTGGAAACATGAAAGACAAAAGAAAAAAATCAATAAAGTGGACTATATCAAAAGTTAAAACTGTTCTTTTTGAAAGACACCATTAATGAAAATGAAAAGCCACAGACTGGGAGAAAATATTTACGACATATATATTAGACAAAGAACTTATACCCAAAGCATATAAAGAATTCTTATAACTAAGAATAAGAGGAAAACCCAATTAAATAAGATTTGAACATACCGTCCCCAAATAGATGACATGCACATTAAAAAATGCTCAACATCATTAATTATAAGGTAAATGTTATTTAAAACAATAATGAAATGCCACTACTCACCAACTGAATGGCTAAAATTTTAAGACTGATCATACCAAGTGTTGCTAAAGATGCGGAACACTTGGAACTCTCAGCAGTGCAGGTGGGAATGTAAAACGCCTTTGTCAGGAATGCAAAAATGTTTGGAAACAATTTGGAAGTTTCTTAAAAAGTTAAACATGCACGCACCACACAACACAGTCATTCTACTTTTTGGTAATAACTCAAGGAAGGCAAAGGCATATGTTCACACAAAGCCTTGTGCATAAATACTTATAGCAACTTTATTTTTAATAGGCCAAACTGAAAACAAACCCAAATGTTTATCAGCAGTCAAATAAATAAACAAATTATGGTATATCTATACAATGAAATACAACTCAGCAATAAAAGCAAACAAGCTACTGATGTACATGACAACATCGAAGAGTCTCGAATTCATTATCTTAAGTAAAGGAAGCCAGACCAAAAAAGATTCTATTCATATGAAATCCTGGAATATGCAAATGATTCCATAGCAATAAGCAAGATAGTGGTTTCCTAGGTAAGGGGTATAGGGCGAGAGAAATTGCAAAGAGGCATGAGGAAACTTTTGTAGGTGATGAAAATGTTCATTATGCTGATTGTGGTGATGATTTCAGGATACATACATATGTCAAAATCCATGAAATTGTATACATTTTCAATATAGGAAGTTTATTGCCCTTCAATATACCACAATAAAGTCTTAAAAACAAAGCAAAAAACAATACCTGAATAAGTTAATACTGACCTAGCATAACTTCTGATGCTTTGCAGGCATTTATATAAACATATGCATTATTTTTTATCCTTCCTTCTAATGGCATTTCGCCCTTCCTTTAGCTACGTCTCTCTTCCCACTCCAATCACGGAGACAGAGAGATGTGACTGAGGCCGTGCTGGTCACATCCTCTCTCTTCTGCCACAGAGACGGGGATGTGACTCAAGCCAAGCTGCTCTGCGTCCTTCCTCAACATTAAAACAGAGCTGGCGGAGAAGACGGTTTCTCTCTGCTCTTAGATCACTCGGGATCGGGGAACAGGGCTGCTGGAAGCCTCGTTTCCCTGCTGTGTGGAGGACGTCTGTCTGTCTGCACTTGGGATAAAGGGGTCAGTCAGAAAGGAAAGGTGGAGCAGGGGACAGAGGGAAGAAGGTGGGGAGGAAAGGAGATGGAAGAAAACGGGGGAGAATGAGAGGAAGCGGGGAAAGAAGGTAGGAAGCAAGGAAGTGGCGGATGGGGGAGGAGAGATGCTTGGGTGTAGTTGCCCCTGAGGCCAGCTTCACCTCCACCCTTTCTGCAGTGTAGACTATCAGAGCCAACAAACTGCCCTCTGGCTTAAGATGATTTAGGTTTCTGTCACTTCCAACAGAAGAGTCTTGTCTAGTATGTTCAATGTCCATTTAGTACCATTCTTTTAGGCTGAGGCGAGCTTAGCTCTGTACTACTTTCTGCCTGCTGGGCTCTTATTTGTTAGGAAGTAGGTTTTTGTGGTCCAGATTTGGTACATAAAAGATGAGATTCCTCAGCACGCATTTCTTTCAGGACTTTTTCTCTCTTCACCTGCCTAGAGTATTTTTTTCCTTCAAGTGCCTTTGCCTTGTAGGGTATGGGCTGTATTTTTAACTGGCAGTTTCAGTCTCTGGTGGGTAACAGAGATGGAAGTTCAAAATGAGCGGGTTAGCTAGGGAGACGTGGTGGTAGTAAATCAAACTGTTCTCCGAATTCCCTCTTCCCAACTGCACTGCACCAGAGCAGGTGACAGGTGACCCACCATTCTTTGTCTCCGTGGAGCCCTATTAATGCACTAAGTAGTAAAATTTTGCCCTGAACTCTGGAATCTTGCATGCTAACCTTAGTTTACAATGTAGATATAAGCTTTTGTGTACTTTTGTATATATTCTGGGAATATTAATGGAAATTTGGGAAAAGATGAACCAAGTGGTGCTCAGATCCTTCCTGGTAAGCGGGAAGCCTGGCAACTTAGTCTATAACTTATAAGTTATTCCTTGTTTCCATCAGACTTGCAAGTCTGGAAACACTTACAGCTTTCCACTGGTGTTTCTCTGTTGTGGAAACACAAAGGTGTGAATTTCTGGACAGAGAGCCAGCCCAATATTCCCCAAGGTATAGAATATTCTTGGTCTACTAGCTGTATAAAGTTGGTTCTGTTTCCAAAAGGGCAGAGGGCACAGGGTAGAGAAAGGACTACCTACATTTGAGGAGGCCAATGGAAACCAACCCCAAACTAGACTTGGTGGATTCCCTCCATACAGATGTCTTCCCCAGTTGGCACCGCCCCATGATAGGTGTTAGGGAGTCACGTGACAATAGGACAGAGGCTAAGAGAGTGTGAGAAAAGTCATGGAAGAGGTGACTTCCCAATTAGAACATTGCCTAAGCTCTATACCATATTTCTGTAAAAGTCTTGTATTATACATCCCCAAAAGGAATACATAGATTTAGTTAGAGGCAAAGGAACTTGCAGATGAGCTTACAGAGCCGAGCTGGGCACAGTACACAGTGCACAGTGAAATCTGAGTCTGAAAAACCTACCTGCTGACACTACCATCCTCAGGGCTCTGAAAATTAGACTTGCATTCCACTCTTGTTCTTAAAACTTATGAAGAAGGAAATCATATAAACTTTGTAGTCAGAATATTTGTTGTAAATACTGAAATATTTCTTCCATTATAATCTGTCATGAAATCTACTTTCCATAACGCACATTTCGTTAATTACCCTGGTGCTGGATGCTAGCTTTGTCTTTGTAGTGTTACGGATCTCTTGTATTTGTGCTCTGAGAATTTATCTTTGAAGAGTGAATTTGTAAATGAACAATATTTATACCCTGTGAAATTCAGGACATCAAAGAATACACAGCAAACTTCTATTCTGTGTTAATTCTCTTACTTTCATATGCCTTCAACTAGATCAGGAGAATATGACATATAATTAATAATCTATGTAAAACTTTTTAAAATTTTGAACAGATGGGCATAAAATGCATTAAACAGTAATTAAATCCAGGTCAGCAAGATGGAAATCTTCTTCACAGACTCTAAAATAATTGCAGGGAAATTTACTAGGGAATTTTGAATATAAATTTTAATTGGCTTAGTAATGTTTCTACTCACTATTTATTATGTGACTTAAAAATTATACTGTACCTTGCTGATGTTTTAAAAAGCTATTATTAATATGATTTATTTAAAAAAGAAAGTGAGAAAACTATACTGCTAATCCTCACAATTCTGTCATAAATCTTTACTGTTTTGCAGTAAAACACATTTCCAATAATGCTGAATATACTTTCCCCTGCACTTTATTCTCTTGGGCCTTACCCACTCCACATTCTTAAGATTATGATATATGGCCTCAAATTAACCAGATGTTCTTTAGACGCTGAAATGGAAGATCTCATTAAAATGTGTGTGCGTGTGCGCGCATGTTTGCATGTGTGTGTGTGTATGTTTTCTGATATCTCTTGAGGGATTTTATTTTTTTAAATATTACAAGTGCCAACCATTTTCAATTATTTATTTACTTATTTATTTAATCAGAGCAGAGCTTTATGAAGAGATGGTATACGACTCAGTGTCTGGGGACTGTTCCAACAGTGGACGATGTTGTATACATGGTGCTTCCTCTCGGTCTTGTCTTTGCATCCTTTCAAACATTCAACAACATATATTTTGGACTGTCTTAAATCTATCTGGTAAAACTTATGAAAGTGATGCAAGGATATTCTCTGTACTCAGAGTTAACAATTGAACAATACAAAAAATTCAATATGCAGGGAAAACATAAGAATATATTCAAAGAAAGCATATATATATATATATATATATATATGTGCAAAAGAAATCCAAGTGGCTTTACTAAGGTTATTTTTATCTACAGATTATTTTTATGTAGAAATACACTTTCATAGAATTGTCAGCATTACTCACTGTTTGCGTTGGCTTCTTATAAATACTTGATGCACACGCAGAGCTCTTAACAATGAATCATAGCTTGGACTACAAATATGTTTGTGTATACTTTTTAATTACTTCATGGGGTGCATATTATTTAAATACTAGAAAATGTGAGACCAGGTCGGGCAGGTAAGGAGGGATGACCCAGGGAGCACAGAGACTTAAAGGCCATGGAAAGCCCTTGGCTTCTATCCGGGATGAGATGGGACAGTTTCAAGCAGAAGAGCAACATGAGCGTGACCTTGTTCTGATCTGCATTTTTACAGGGCCACTCTGAATTGGATTTTTCCCTCTCTGACCTCCCACCCCGCCCCCCCAGCTTAGTTTGGGCTACTGTAAGAAGAATACCGTAGATGGGGTTGCTTACAACACACATCTATCTATCACAGTTCTGGAGGCTGGATGTCTGCCATCAGAGCGCCCATGTAGTCAGGTTCCGGTAAGGGACCTCTTCCTGGCTTGCAGACAGCTGTCTTTCCACTGTGTCCTCACATGGCAGAGACAGAGCTCCAGTATCTCGCTCTTATGGGGACATTAACCTCATCATGCGGGCTCCATCCAAATAACCTCCTGTAAAACGAATCTCCTCCCAAAGCCCCACCTCCTAACGCCATCCCATTGGGGGGCAGGGGTTCAACTTGTGAATTTGGGGAGGAGGCACAAACATGCAGCTCATAACTGCCTCCCCCTTTTAAAATTGTAGTACTGTTTTTATTCTTTTGATAATTTTGTCTTTTTTTGTAGAAAACCTGCTGTTTTACCTTCTAGCATATAAAAATATATTATTAATAAATAATTTTGAAATAATTTTTCCTGTCCATCGCACATCAGCGAATGTATCAATACTCTATCACTGAAGTAATAACATTCGGCCTTATCCAATTTATCCAATATACAGAATTTGTTCTCAATGAATATTTTAGTATTTACATATGGTTCTGGTATATCAGATTAAAAGCTTCACTCTTAAGAGTCCCTGATATGATTATTCAAAATGACTTTTTTAAAAAATTAAGCAAATGAAGCATTTCGTTTTGTTATATTCATTAATTTTTTTGTGACATTCTGCATATGAAAATAAAAATTACAATTTCTCCCTTCCAAGTACTCACCAGGCTCAAACCTGCTTAGCTTGTAAAACCAGGAGAGATCAGGCACATTCAGGGTGGGATGGCCATAGATAAGAATTACAGTGTCTCTCTACAGACAAGATGCTTTCATGAGAAATTCTAGCACATGTGACATTACTACTGAATCACAGTCATCAGAATTTGGGTTCCAATAAAAGTGAATGTCAGGTCCTTCACTGTAAGGATTAGCAAATAGGAAACGGGAAATACAATAAAGCATGACAGAGGAGTAGGGGTTTTTGAAGCAAAAAGGAAGGAAAAATAAGGAAAGATGTAAAGGACATTCACTTCCTCCTTGAAAGTCTATTCTCTTTGCTCTCTCATTTTTGTAGATTCTTCTTCCTTGGGCCTGGCTTTTTTTTTTTTTTAACAAAAATATCTTTATTGAGATATAATCCACATACCATACAACTCTCCCTGTAAACCATATAATTCAATGGCCTTTGGTACAGTCACGGAGTTGTCTTGGCTGAGTGCCCCCTGATCTGGGCCAAGTTCACCTTTAGTTCTTTTCACTCCTCCCCTCTCCCAGCTCACCTTCTCTGAGCCTCAACCGCTCTGTTCTTTCTCCTGCGAGTGACTCAGCTGATGGCATCGTCTGCACTTTCCAGTCAAGCTCGCAAGCACAGCTTAGATAGAGGTCGTGTTTCTCTTCTCTCCCAGTGTCAAAAATCCAGTTGATGCTACCTTTGAAATGTCTCTCAAATGTCTCCCCTCCTAACCCTACCCATTTCCAGGCCTTGTTTCAGGCCTCCTGAGCTTTCAGTTGGATCGTTACAAATGCCTGCCAAATATTTCCCACTAGCCGACCCTTCCCCATTTTGATCTACTCTTGTCTTGTCCTCACCAAACCCAACTCCGGTTTTTCTTCTTCTTTTTCAAACCTTTGACATCTTCCAGTGACTACGAGATTCACTGGGCTGAATCAATCCAGATTCTTGGGCTGATTATCCAGATCCTTCCCCATCTAGCCTCAATCTGCACTCCCTGTCTCATTTCCTACCTCTTCCCTTGTCACACATCCTAAAAATTCCAGCCACTGTGTTCCGAACTACTAGGCCTCACTGTATTTCTGCAGGTGGGCGCATAATTTTCTTGGCACCAAGACTGACCCTTTTCTCTCTTCTCTGCCTGGGGAATTCCTCCAAGTCTTTCAAATACCAAAGATGACAACAGCTTAGTGAAACCTTTCCTGAATGCCCAGACTGTGTTTCCAGCTCCTTCAAGCTACCATTGCACTACGTACAAACTTCTGTTTCTGTACAGACATTGCAGTGCAATAATTTGATCCATGTATGTCTCAATTGCTGGGGGATGTTCTTCAAGGCCAAGGTCTTTCCTGTCTAACTCAGGGCCTTGCGCTGTTCTCAGTTCACAGTGGGATTTAATACATAATGCCGTGTGGGTGGAAGCCAGCATCCTTTCCAAGTACATCTTCCCTGCGGGTGACATCACACTGATCAGCAACCTGCTGGACAACCTCTCTGGGACTGGTCTGATTTGGCATTTTCAACACTATGCTGGTGTCCGTACTTTCTCATTTCTTCAATATTTAAAAATAGTCCTCCCACTAAGGAGAAAGCAACACATCTGGTCTCTATGTTAGACTAGCTGGGAGAGGGGTCAGGAATGTGCCCCTTCTTTGGCCCCTGAGCCCCACAGAGCCCAGCTATCCTTTCACCTGGAGAGGCCAGTGAGAAGCAGGGAGGGGAAAAGGAAAAGTTGGAAAATAAGGCTAAAGTAAGAAAACTGTTAGTAAATTTATTGAAGGTTTGGAAGGAATAGCGATGAAGATAGAGAACAGTGATATACTGTGAATGTGACATTAGATTTTGAGCATAATTATATTAAAAAAATCCATTCCTCAGTAAATGCTTATAATATACCAACCAGATGGTATTTTTTGCTTTTTAAGATTTTTAACCTTTACATCTATGCTGCCTTGATGAAGAGTTATTTGAATTTCAATGATCCAGATTTACAACAGAAATTGTAGCTGATATAGGTTGGGGTGCCTGGCCGCCCACATACACTTCCGAGAAGATGTCCCCTTCCGTCTGGGGGGATGTCCCCAGCCCTTCTTCCCAAGGTGTTGTGGTTTTCTTAATCACAGGACCCTGACTTAATTGTTTCTCCACTGCCCTTGGATGGAAATTGACCAGGACCCTAAGCTCAGCCAATCCATAACCATTGAGTATAGCTCTGGCTAAAACAAACAAACAAACAAACAAACAGTTGAAGTAATCAGATTTTGAGACTCTAGAAGTAAAGCATTCAGGGGAAATTGCCAACAGCTACACAGAGACAAATTGATTGGGGCAGCCAACATGGGATACGTTCAAATAGAATGTGTGAAGAAGTGGGTACATTTGGAGAAAGGCACAGTGCTCACAGGGGAGCAGACGCTAGCCATGGGGCCTGAGAGAGGCAGGAAGAACAGCTTTGGGTCTGCGTGGTGTTCCATTGTAGCCACATTGCATACATTCTTACAATAACCTCACCCCAATTTTGTTTTCTAGAGCTGATCTCTGTTCCTTGCAATGCAAAAGGCCTTGCTGAAACATCAATATTCTAGTATGTGTTCTATGTCTTTTTTACTGTGATGAAATAAACAGGGAACATTTTCTCCAAATCCAATCTCCTTTGAAAAATATTCTCACAGTGTTTCTTGGCTCAGCTGAACATCTATTCTGTGGCCTCCTATTACGTGTCAAGTTGTGTGCCAGTCAGTGGGCAAGCGCCATTTAATTTAGAACATGCTTATGTCTTTAGAAACTAAAACGAGTGTCTTTTTATATATGCCAGCAGCAATTGCAGCCTGTGGCTGTGCATTCCTGTGATGGCAGCCATGGGCATCGTCACTTGTTGGCCGGCAGAGGCAGAACCGAATATTGCTGCCTGTTTGAGGGTGGCTGTCCTAGTAAAGCCCAGTGGAGCCCTGCCAGGCATATGAGAGACTGTTCCTGGTCATCTTGTATAGTAGGTCGAATAATGGCCAACCAAAGATAACAAGTTCTAATTCCTGTAATTTTTGAATGTTACTTTAAAAGGAAAAAAGGTCTTCCCAGAGGTGATTAAGTTAAGGATCTTGACCTGTGGAAATTATCCTACATTATCTGGGTGAGCCCCAAATCCCACCAATAGTGTCTTTTTAAGAGAGAGGCAGAAGAGATGACACACACAGAAGAGGAGGAGGCAGTGTGACCACAGTGGCAGAGACAAGAGTGATGCAACCACAAGCCAAGGAATGCTGGCAGCCAGCAAAGGGTGGAAAAGGCAAGCAATGGCCACTGCCCTGGAATCTCTGGAAGGAACATGCCCCTGCTGAGACCTTGATTTTCGACCTACTGAAACTGATTTCAAACTTCTGGCCTACGAAACCGGAAGAGAATAAACTTCTGTGGTTTTGAGCCACCAAGTTTGTGGTCATTTGTTGCGGGTACTTTGTTATGGAGTGATGGGATCGCTTCTCTTCAGAAATCAGAAATGGGAGATTTCAGTCATGTGGAGAGATTGAGAGAGGCTGATGACGAAGGGTCTTTTAACAAACGCAACACACAAAGAGTTTGCTCTGTCGGGGTTGTCTGGACATCAGAGATTTTTATGAGCCTAGGGAGCTGCTCGCACCACTAATGGCAGTGACTGCAGACTGCCTTCGAAACTCTGGTTGAAGAATCATGAGACAGCTCAGCCTCGATTCTGCAGGGACTTTGGATCAGCTTAGATATGCAAGATCCTTTTGGACTGGTGCTCTCTGTTAAATGCTTACGAACTGGGAGACTGTGGTACGAAAAACATCTCCAACAGAAGACAGATGCAGGTGAGGCACCAGCTCTGCACAAGGTGATGGCGGCTGCTGGCACTGTGGGTGCTGGAGGAGCGACGTTTGGAAGTCTCTTGCACAGTGTCTGCAGGTCTGATGTGGAGAGTCTCCAGGAGAACAATGCTTGTTGGAAATGATGGTATAAGACACGCTGTGTTGTTCCTGATCACTAACATTTTACCGTTAAGTATAATATTTGTTGTGGATTATCAGTATGTACTCACTTCTATTTCTAATTTGCTAAGTGTTTAAAACTTTTTTAAGTTTTAAACCTATTAAAACATTTTATAGGTTTTACATTTTATCAGATGATTTTTCTGAATCTCTTGAGAATCATATCTGCTTTTACTGTCTTAATTTATTAATGTGCTGAATTCTTTTAATAAGTTTTCTAATGTTAAATCAACCTTGAATTCCTGAACTGTAACATTTTTATGTGATTGATTACACTTTTATGTGCATCATTGGGATTCATTTGGCCATTAGATACTTTTGAGTCTATGTACATGAGTGAATTGGCTTATGATTTATTTTTCACTTGTTCTGTAATTTTGGCATCAAGGTAATTTTAGTATTATAAAATGAACTTTAGAGTTCTCCCATTTTTTTCTCCTCTCTGAAAAGTTTGGTATAAAATTGAAATAATTCATAAAGGAACTGAGTTTGATGTACTCTTTGTGGGAAGATTGTTAATTACTGATTCAATTTCTTTAAATATTATAGGACTGTTTAGGTTTGTATTTCTCCTTTAGCCAATCTTGTTAAATGATATTTTCCATAATCTATTTATTTTATCTAAGTTTAAATTTCATAGGTATAAAGTCATCATATTATTCTCTTGTTATCTTTTTAATCTCTAATATTTCTGTGCTATGTCCTCTTTTTCCATCGTTAAAATATCAGTCAGGCATAGTGGCTCACTCCTGTAAATTTAGCACTCTGGGAAGCTAAGGTAGGAGGATCACTTGAAGTCAGGAGTTTGAGACTACCCTGGACAACAAAATGAGACACCTGTCTCTACAAAAAATAAATAAAAAAATTAGCTGGGCATGGTGGTGCATACCTGTAGTGCCAGTTACTTGGGAGACTGAGGTGGGAGGATCCCTTGAGCCCAGGAGTTTGAGGTTGCAGTGAGCTATGATCATGCCACTGCACTGTTGCCTAAGCAACAGAGCAAGACCATGTCTTAAAAAAACATTATGTGCAAATACACACATACGTATGTGTGTGTGTGCATGCATCATCTCTTTTCCTCTAGATTAGCTTCAGCAGTGATTTTTATTTACTTTATTTTGGCCTTTTCCAATAACCAATTTTGGGCCATGTTGATTCCAATTATGATACAGTGGCTCTCTTTAATTACTGCTTTTATTTTTATCGTCTCATTACTTTCATTTTCTTTGGATCAATTTTTTTGTTTTTCTCTAATGTCTTAACTTAATAATCAGATCATTAAATGCCAGCCTTGCTCACGCCTGTAATCCTAGCTCTCTGGGAGGCCGAGGCGGGGGGATTGTTTGAGCTCAGGAGTTCGAAACCAGCCTGAGCAAGAGCGAGACCCCGTCTCTACTAAAATTAGAAAGAAATTAATTGGACAATTAGAAATATATAGAAAAAATTAGCTGGACATAGTGGCTCATGCCTGTAGTCCCAGCTACTCAGGAGGCTGAGGCAGGAGGATCGCTTGAGCCCAGGAGTCTGAGGTTGCTGTGAGCTAGGATGACGCCACAGCACACACTCTAGCCAGGGCAACACAGTGAGACTCTGTCTAAAAAAAAAAAAAAAAAAAAAAAAGCCAGCCTTTATTCTTTTTAAGATAAGAATTTAAGGCTATGTATTTCTCCTCAAGTGGTGTATAAGTTTCAATATATAGTATTTTCATTCAGTTCTAGGTATTTTCTAATTTCCTGTACTATATATTCTTTAATAAATTCATTATCTAAAGTCTAATTTAAATTTTCAAAACATATTTCTAAGGTTTTTTTTTTATTATCCCTTCATTTTGTTTTAGATAACACTGTAGCCCATATGATACTGAATGTGGTGAACATTTATAAACCTCCGTGTGTGTAAAAAGGATATATGTATTCTCTAAACGTTAGGTGAAGTTTTCTAATCATATCTATTAAATAAAACATTTTTCTTACCTCGTAAACTATTTGAGAATGTTTACTCTTTTAAGTGATAAGAAGCCATGTCATCTATAAATTCTTTTTCATATCTTAGAGTTGTGTTTCTCTAGAGTAACTGCATTAGAATCTCCAGGGTGCTTGCTGAATATTCAAATAGATAAGAAATACCTCCCAAAGATTTGAATTCAATAGCTCTAGGGTTCTAGGACCAGGAGTCTGCATTTTAAGATTATTTTTAAGGTTTGATAATCAATACTATATAACTAGTCCACTAGAAGATGGTTATGTAATATTGTTAAACTCTAATATTTTTTTGTTTAACTAGACAACCTCTTTTATTTATCAAATGGGTAAGATTTTCTTCTTCAAAGAATAATTTATTAGATATATTAGATTTTTTAAGAATAATAATAATTATCAATGAACCATAAAGGGTGATTTCCTGTGGCATCTAAGAGGATCAGAATCTTAACACCTTGAGTTTGATTCAGGAATTACTAATATTTCTTTAGTCCAATGGATTACTTTCTAACAGAGAATCTCCTGTTTTAAAATAGTGCCAAGGAATGCTAAGTTTTTATTTATAATAGCTTATTTAAACTCACATTGATTTTAATCGATTTCATTTTCTAATTATTTTGAATGCATTGTTCTTATCTCCTTAAATAAAACACATATTCTTTGAGATTAGGAGCTGTCTTTTATGCATATGTGTATATCCATTCCAACATCTAGTACAATGTGAGCAGGTACAATACATGGTGAGTAATGTTTTAAAATTGATAGTTTTCAAAAGTTATGTATTTTTTCTGTCATTGTTTTCAAGTTAGTGAATGTCAGGGTCTTGAAAAACAGTATCTACTTCGAAAATGACAGGTAAGCATTTTTTATATCAAAGGTAAGTAATATTTTGTTATATAATATATAAATAAAGCATTCTAGAAATCCTAGAAGATGACAATTGGTAAATACAATTTCTATGAGAATAACCTTCCATACTTCAGTGTGAAGGACACAAAATTAATATGATTTTAAATGGATACAACTGTCCGAGGACAACATTTTCTGGGCAACAAACAATAGATTATGCAGCACTTTATGATGGTCAGTTTCAGTGATGAAAAATTATCATCACAGAAAACAATACATAGAATCAAAGAAATAGTCCTTCCACTCTAGTATTAATAATGACACTAAGTAGAAATAGATGCTCAGATTCCCACTTAACTGAATTAAGAACAAAGTGAGATATTCACAAATAAGTTAAATAAATGTCTGTATAACAGTGTTGCAATTTTTCTTTATTACATATAAGTTACTTCAAGAATTATAAGCTTTTTACATTTTTAAAGTATTCCTTTTTAAATAATTTTCTTATATTCAATTTTTAAAGCAGTTTTCCCTTTTTTTTTTTATAATTGAGAATAATTCTTTAAAATACTACCACTTGGTTTACACCACTTTGTATTACAGACTAGGTGTGATGGTTCACGCCTGTAATCCTACCATTCTGGGAGGCTGAGGCAGGAGGATCGCTTGAGGTCAGGAGTTCGAGACCAGCCTGAACAAGAGTGAGACCCCGACTCTACTAAAAATAGAAAAATTAGCCCAGTGTGGTGATGTATGACTGTAGTTCCAGTTACTTGGGAGGTTGAGGCAGGAGAATTGCTTGAGCCTAGGAGTTTGAGGTTGCTGTGAGCTAGGCTGACGCCATCACACTCTAGCCTGGGCAACAGAGCAAGATTCTGTCTCAAAAAAAAAAAAAAATTTATATTACAAAGAATTAATAAATATCCCAATGCTTACTACTTACTATTCTATAATTGTTAAGAAATGGACTGCTTATAGTTTGAATTCATCAGTGTACAACAAACAAAACTCCAAAGGGGAGATTATTTGTCAATAGAGGAGCAGGAGTTGCAAGTAGTTATGTAGAGATTCTGGTGGTATTTCGTTTTGTTTTCTCTCACTTTGGGAAATTAAACAGAATCCCACTTAATGCTTAATTTTTCCTTCTTTTTTAAAAATTTTCTGGGTAACAATTTTTAAATTCATAAGTCTTTTCAGAATAGCTATTACTATAGTATTTTTTTATTCTGTGATATAATTGGAAGAAAAATACAGTAATGCATTTATATATCATAATAACGAATATTTGTAAGTACTTTAATTTACAAAGTGATTCCACTTTTTTATTAATTTGCTGATAACATCTTGTGAATATTAACTTTATTTATGTTTGAGCAATGAGAGCAAACAGGTGTTACTAATACGTCTTCATGCTCCAAGTTTTTGTCTACGCAGTGAATGCAAACAAGCACATCAAATTTTGATCAGAAAAACACATTCTAGTGGTTTTAAGAATACAAATGCAAGTAAAAAAAAAAACTAAATTTATTACACCTGCCGGGCAAGATCGATCTGCATCTGGAAATTTGGAAATTTATCTCATCAAATATTGTGTGAACAGGGTTTTTAGTAGTTCTAACAGAAGTGGAAAGGTCCTGACCAGTTCTGTCGGAGGAAAAGCAACATTTCGTTGCTCCCAGACTGAAGTGCGGCTGCATCACCACACTCAGCATTCCGATCTATCCCATCGTACAGCTCATTTCTTCTGTTCTTGTGGTGACTGATACAGCTTTAAACACAAAGTTCTCAAGGTCTATGATTTTAAAGAACAAGGCCTTTCAATACCATGTCCTTGATGCTGATATGATTGAACAGAACAAGCTTTATGAGTGTGCTAACCTTGA
>CAUYSK010062487.1:0-14444 GCA_963575035.1 Avahi laniger | reverse complement strand
CACACACAGGCACACACACAGGCACACACGCAGGCACACATGCAAGCACACACACACGCACGAAAAGACACAGGAACACCCACACACAGGCAAACACACAGGCACACAAACAGGAACACTCACACACAGGCAGACACACACGCAGGCACAGACACAGGCACACGCACACACAGGCACACACACAGGCACACACACAGGCACACACACACAGGCACACACACACTCAGGCACAGACACAGGCACACACACACAGGCACACACACAGGCACACACACACGCAGGCACACACCCAGGCACACGCACACACAGGCGCACACCCAGGCGCACACACAGGCACACATGCAGGCACACACACACGCAGTCACAGACACAGGCACACACACACAGGCACACACACAGGCACACACGCAGGCACACACACAGGAACACGCACACACAGGCACACACACACGCAGGCACAGACACAGGCACACACACACAGGCACACACGCAGGCACACACGCAGGCACACACACAGGCACACGCACACACAGGCGCACACTCAGGCACACACACACAGGCGCACACACAGGTGCACACTCAGGCACACACACACAGGCACGCGCACACACAGGCGCACACTCAGGCACACGCACACTCAGGCACACGCGCACACACACACCCTCCACCGACGCCAGGTCTTCACCTGGGCCAGAGGCTCTGGGTACGCGTCATCCTCCCGCTAATCATCTCGACCTAATCCCTGAACTCCGACCGCCCCAGGGCCCCCTCCTACCTCCTGCCAGGTTGTGGGTCAGACCCCGGCAGGCCTGGCGGGCGCGGGCTCCCTAGGAGAGGGCCGCCCTCCCCTTGCGCGGGAGTGGAGCGCGGTGTGTGCTTTCCCAGGCCCAGAGAGCTTTACGGGCTCCATCCCAGCCTCCCCAGGCCTGATATTCTCCCACAGATGAAGACGCAGGAGCAGTGGGCAGCGGGCCGGGGCCCAGAGGTGAGCAGGTGCGGGGTGGGCCACAGGCAGAGCCACCAGCCAGCTCCAGGCCCTGCTCCACGGGGTCCCTCCGAACTGCCAGCTCGGGACGAGGGTCCCCCAGGCCCCTTGAGGGAGGTCTTTGGGAGGGGCAGGTCCTTTGACCTTGGGCGTGGGGGGGACGTGTTCACATGTCAGAAGCCGCTCCGCTTGCTGGGGGAGGCTGCGGAGCGGGTCTGGGGCGAGGCGCTGTCCCTCGCTGCTGCGGGTTCCCAGCTGGGGAAGCCAGCACAGCTTTTCTTACGGCCGGTTCCACACGAGGAGCTTTAGGCACGCACGTGCACGTGCACATGCACGCACAGACACCCACGGGCATGCGCTCACACACATGCACTCGGCCCCAGAAAGGAGAGCTGGGAAGGGCCAGCTGCCTTCGTCCCTGCGCCCTGCTGCGATGTCCTGTCCTCCGTGGGGGGCCGGTCCGGGGCCAGGAGACCCTCTAAGCTCTGCTTCCAGCCCCCAGCCTGCCCAAGAGGGGCCTGAGACTCAGAGCCGCAGAACTGCTGGCCTTAACAGGGACAGCCGTCATGAGCCCTGGTGTCACCAGCAGCAAGGACAGATGTGGAGTTCACCTGGGTTTTGCTCCCTGAAATCTAGTGGATTCCAGAAAGAAGCCTCCACGTGAGAGGCCCAGATCATGCCCTCCATGGAACTGACGGCTGCGCCCCCGACAGGGGCCGGCTGTGTCCCCGGAGCCTGCGTCTGGCTGTCACGTTGCAGGCTGGCTTCTGCGGCAAACATTAGCCGTGGAGCTCAAGTCCTGCCCTGCGTGTTCGGCCAAGGACGCGTGTAGGTCCCAGCTGAGCGCTGACATGAATATAGCGTGCACCTCACGGGACAGAGCCCCCTCCCTGCAGCTCCCTGGCAGGCTGAGTAAATGTCGGTGCTTAGGACGCAGGAGTGTGGGACCCACCACCAGTGACCCGGCCACCCCCTGCGGTGGCAGGGACGATGCCGGATGCCCCTCTCTGGGACTGCTGTACACGAGCTGAGCTCCAGACCAAGCCTCCACTTTCCAACCCAGACACCGCCGGGAAGGAGGAACAGCCTTCTGGAGAGGCAGTTCCAGCTCCGGAGGGGACCCAGAGCCGGCGCTCTCGGGCGCGGTGCAGATCACACAGCTGCCGTGTGTGCGCTACTCGGTGGCGGGAAGCGCAGGCTGGCACCACGCAGGTCGGCTCCACAGTCGGCTGCTGTCGGATCGCACACGGCTTCAGAACCGGCCCAGCGCCGTGCAGTTCCCATTAATACCACCCTTTGCCCTAGCGGGCAGCAAGCATCCAGCCGCCTGACCAGTGCCAACGTAGGATGTTAAGTAACGTGGGCTGAGTCACAGCTTTTCATTCAAGCGAAACCGCCACCGACTCGGAGCTGTTTGGACACTACAACTCGTTCTTTTTTAGTCGTGGCTTCTATTTTAAGCAGGAAGTCGTCCTGTTTCTTTGTGGCCTTTGCTAATCATGTAAGCTTAGCAATCCGGCTTCCTCTAAACCCCCTTTTGGACCTGATCCCCCCTCCCGGCTCCCCCCGCAGTGGCCTGTCCCGGAACAGGTGTTCGAAGCAGCCGGCGTCTGGGCCTGCGGTGGTGTCGTGGGCTCCGCTGTGCTCTGTGCACGAGCGCTGGTGAGTACCAATCACCCGCACAGCTGGGCAGACCCTCTCTGAGCACAGCCCTGCGCCCGCTCAGGCCTGGGCACAAGCCGTTCCTCCATAGCCGGCTCCTTCCCTGGGAACTCTGTCCCAGCCCGGGATGAGGCCAAATCCCCTGTTACTCGTGTGTGTGCACACACGTGTGCACCCCGACCTCCAGCAAATCCTCAGGGCAGTCCTTGGCTCCGTGCGCCTGTGCACATGCGTGTTCGTGTACACACATGAAGAAGAAGACCGGAGGGAAATGCACCCACACGCTCTCGGTGGTCTCTGGGCTTTGGCATCTGAGTAACTTTGGGCTGAGCCTTCCCTGCTTCTCCACGCTCTGCATGGGGGCCCTGATTCAGGAGCCCGTCCGAGTTCGGGCTGGCAGCTGACAGAGCCGTTGCCTCGATCCGTCCCGCCTGGGGCTCACGCCCGTTGCTCTCTCCTACGCGGTTCCTACAATCCGCGCCCGGCTGCCCGTGGTCTTCGGGACACCACTGCACTGCCAACCTCTTTTGCGGGTGTGGACGGGGGTCACGCTTTGTCTGTGGGGAAGCGCCGAGCGTTACTGCCACACCGTCACGCTTGCTCCTTCCTCCAGCACTCCTCCTGGCGCGGCACCTCCCACACGGAGTCCGCCGCCTGCTCGCGGTGTCGGCCGCAGGTGGAACTGCGGGCGCAGTCGGCACCCGGGGAGTGGCCCGCGGGGGTGGCTGCTTGGAGTGTTTGCTCCGTGGCCTCAAAATGTGTCCACTGATAGCCTGGCGGTGCCAGTTTCCAAAGTAAACAGCAGGCCCGTGTGTGAGCGCCACGTGATTGGGCACGGCTCTCTCGACAGAGCCAGGAGGTAGCTGTGACACAGGCACCAGCTCTGCGGCCGCCCGTGGCCAAGTCCTAATTGCCACTGTGGGCCACAGGGCCTGGGTGAGTCATTGGCGACCCCCGGCTTCCTTCCCTCACCTTTATGGCCTGGGACAAGGCCTGGTACACAGTCGGTGCTCATGTGCACAAGGATCCCACTCAGCACTGTGCGTGGGGCTCTCCTCGGCCCGGTGCATTTGCTCCCGGGCCCTGGGGAGGCCAGAGGGGGCCGGGGAGGTGCGGCCTGACAATGCCACAAAGGAGCCACGTGGTGGCCACGCGCCCGCTGCCCAGTGCTCAGGTGAGCCCTGTGTATGTGCGACCACAAGAGAAAGTTGTTCATTTATTTAAAAACACACTAAGCGAAGCTCACAGTTCGCGTCCCCACGTGTGAGGCGTGTTGTCAGCGTAGGTCCCTCCCAGCCCCCTCACGCAGCCGCGGGCGCGGCTCTTGGTTACCAGCGGGACTCTGCCTCTGCCTAAGGCCGGGGGTCAGTGCAGGGATGGAGTATCCGCGTCATCCTGTCACCTGGCCCACAGACCCCACACAGCCCCATTCAGCCCCACCCGACTCGACGCCTGTCAGGCAGAGCCATCGGCCACCCAGGTGTTGGGTGTGCCGGGACGCTCATGCCAGACCCACCTGCTCACAGGTAGATGCCAGCTTGCTAACCAGCGGTTCCTCCACAGGATACTCCAGGCCCCTGGGATCCCACCAGGTGACTGTCCACGCTGCCAAAGCCGCGAGGTCCCCCCACCAACGGGCACGGAGATGCCCCAGCACTCGACAGGGGACAAACCCTTCGCCTCGATGCTGCCGCTCACCTTCCCCGGCCCGGCGTCAGCGTTGGAGAACGGGGTTCAGCACACGCCCTCCAGCAGGAGGGCATCCCTGGGCTCACCCCTGAGCCCCGGCTCCCTGCGCTCCGCCGCCCACAGCCCCCTGGACGCCTGCAGCCAGCCCCTGTGTGACTTTGAGAAGCGCAGCACGTGTGTGGCCCACGAGATGCGCTACGTCTCGGCCGGGCCGCAGAGCACGGCGTGTGGCTGGCGGGCCTTCGCACCCGCGTGTCTGCAGGCCTTCAACACGCCCAAGGGCTTCCTGCTCTTCCTGTGCGCGGCCGCGTTCCTGCAGGGCATGACCGTGAACGGCTTCATCAACACGGTCATCACCTCCATCGAGCGCCGCTTCGACCTGCACAGCTACCAGAGCGGGCTCGTGGCCAGCGCCTACGACATCGCCGCCTGCCTCTGCCTCACCTTCGTCAGCTACTTCGGGGGCAGCGGGCACAAGCCGCGCTGGCTGGGCTGGGGCGTACTGGTCATGGGCGCCGGCTCGCTGGTGTTCGCGCTGCCCCACTTCACGGCCGGCCCCTATGAGGTGCAGGCGGACACGTGGGTGGCGGTGTGCCCAGCCAACCGGAGCACGGCGTGCAGGGACAGCGCCTCGGGCCTGTCCAGCTACCGGCTGGTCTTCATGCTGGGCCAGTTCCTGCATGGCGTCGGCGCCACGCCCCTCTACACGCTGGGCGTCACCTACCTGGACGAGAACGTCAAGTCCAGCTACTCGCCCGTCTACATCGGTGAGTGCGCCGGCTGGAGTCCTGGTGGGCAAGAGGCTGCAGGGCGGTGTTGGCAGGAGGGACGATGACCAGGGAGCTGCCGGCCCTGTGCACACTCCCCCGGTGGCCCAGATGCTCCCCCGCCTGAGCTCCCTGCCCTGGCCGTGCGTGCAGCCGGGTCCCACGCCTGTGTGGTGCAGGGCAGGGAGGCCCCGTCGTCTGAGTTTACCTGGGGCCTCGTCCACCCGCCCCCACTCCCAAGGGTCCCTCCAGCCTGGCCCTCCCGAGGCACCTCAGGGACGGTCACAGCGAGCCTCTGGCCAGCACTTCAGGCCCCGCCAGACGCTATGGTTACGGCCTTGGCTTCCTCACATGCCCTGTGAGCTCTGTCCCTCCCAGCCACTAGCCACCGCCATCCCAAGGACCGAGGGCTCGCTGAGGATCATGTCACTCGGGGAGGGGACGTCCTGCCACGCTGACCGTTCCAAACCTGGTCTGTGGGGGTGAGAGACTAGGCTGTAGGCTCCGGGCTCCAGGCCCGGCCCAGTTTCTCTCAGGGCAAGTCCACGGTGCTGCTCGGACGCGGCCCTCACCCTGCAGACTGGGGTGTGGGGGCCTCTGCTCTTTCTCGAGAGTCCAGACGACGTCCACAGCTGACTGGGAGGGGGATTTTTAAGTCGATACTGACCAATGTCAGACCCCGGGGAGGCTGCACTGACCAGCGCTGCTCCAAGGGCTCCAGGTGGGGGCAGACAGGTGTGGGGGCCTCTATCAGGAGGGGATCCACGCAGCCCCTAGGTCCCCCCACGGTGGCGCATGGCGACCCCAACACCTCTACTTCCCTTGCAGCCATTTTCTACACGGCAGCCATCCTCGGCCCAGCTGCCGGCTACCTGATCGGAGGCGCCATGCTGAACATTTACACGGATGTGGGCAGGCGGTGAGTGACCTGGGCTGCACCCCCCGCCTGTCTCACCCACAGGGACAGTGCCGAGCCACCGTGCAGCAGGAGGGCCCCGAGTGTCCCTGCAACGTGGTTCTGACCGAGCAGGGTCCACGCAGGAGCTCCGCTGGGCGGGAGGGTCAGGGATGGCTCTGCTCTGGACGGCTCGGGGTCCGTGGGTGGTGCCGGGAGCCTGGCCTGGCAGAAGTGCAGGGCGGACGGTTGGCAGCCTGAGGCCCAAGTGCTTCAACGCCCTGGCCACAGTTTCTCTGTGTGGCCTGAGATTCTTTTGTTTCCTTTATTTCCTTGTATCTTTCATTTGCGGCGCCCAGTTTTGTAAATTTAAGCTGGCAAGTTAGAATATGAGAGGGACAGAGAGAAGAACAGAGGGACAGGCACAGAGAGACGGGGATGGAGAGAGACCAAGGCACGGAGACGGAACGGGAGGGAAGGGGCAGGCTGCCCCTTGGGACTCCTGCAGCTGGGCCTCTCGCCAGGGTTTCTAGTGCTCTGACCTCCATGAGAGCCACCTCCGGGCTCGGGTTGACATGGGGTCAAGGGCAGGTCTGTGCCAAGCCTGGAGGAAAGTCGGGGTTGGGGCCCTGTCTGGGGTGCCCCCTCCCACTCTGGGATCCGGGCCCGCTTTGCATATGGGGTGTTGGGGGCTGGAAGCAGAAACAGGTTGTGGCCCTAGAGGTGGCTGTGGCTTTTCCGTGCTAGGACAAGGCAGAAGCCCGCCTGAGCCGGCCGGCTGAGACCTCATGGGGTGTCAGTGCTCCCTGCGTCCCTTCCGTTCCTTGTGTCTCTCTCTGCCGCTCTGCTCCCGGCCACCGCCTCCTCCCTGTGCTGACCGATCCTGGGAGCCCAGAGCTGGGTTCCTCCCAGTCTCCCTGCAGACTGTAACACGCCCTGATAGTCTCTTTGCGGGGAGCTACGGGTGAGCTCCAGCTGGGCCCTTTGCCCCAAGCTTCAGGAGGCCCCGGGGACGCCATCTGTCACCCTCTGCATTGGTGAGGAGGGACGCCTCGCCCTGCTGTTGCTTGGAGAGCCTGCCACCCCACCCCCGCCGCCCCGCTGTGGTCTCACTCTGAGCACCGGGCCACAGGCAGCATCTCGGGGCCCCTCAGCGTGGGTCAGGGTGTGGACCTGTCTGTCCGGGGGGGATGGCTGAGGCAGGGTGCTGTTTGCTACAGCCTGCAGGGGCAGGCTGGGCCTACGGCTGGCATCACTGTGGGCCTGCGCTGACCAGGAACCCTGGAGGTCTCCTCTGGAGAAGAGCCCGGCGGTCGCCAGTGCGCGTACCATGGAGGACATGATGGCCGCACGCTGACCCACGTGCCACTACCTCTTTTGGCAGGACGGAGCTGACCACCGAGAGCCCGCTGTGGGTGGGCGCCTGGTGGATTGGCTTCCTGGGCGCAGGGGCCGCTGCCTTCCTCATCGCCGTCCCCATCCTCGGCTACCCCCGACAGCTGCCAGGTGGGTTTCCCTGCTCCAGCCCAGCCCCTGAGTGCCGCGGAGGAAGGACACCCCCTCTCCTGCCCGTGCTCCTCCCCGCCACGCACGAGGTTGCGCAAACCCCGTTCTCCGGAGCGGAGCCTTTGATCTCAATCCTTCTGCCCTTGGCCGTGGTGCAGGGAAGGCCAGGCCAGCCATGTGTGGCCATCCCGGGACCTCCCCTCTGCCCCAGTGGCACCCTCCGGGGCCGTGGAACGGGCTTGTCCCTGCCGGGCCCGTCGGCCTCTCCCTCCCGCCGGTCCCACTGTGGCCCTCACTCTGGCGCCTCCAGCCTGTCATGTGGCGCATCCTCACGCGGTTTCTGTCCAGCACCCTCCACCCCCAGGTCTGCCATGGCGGCACGGATGTCGGACTACGACATTCCCAGACCCAGGAGTGGGGGGAGCTCACACTGACGGCCTGTCCTTCCAGGCTCGCAGCGCTACATGGTCATGAGAGCTTCGGAGACGCGGCAGCTGAAGGACGGCAGCCACAGGGCCGCGAGCAGCCCGGACTTCGGGAAAACCATCCGAGATCTGCCCCTGTAAGACCTGGGGGATGGCTGAGCCTTGTGTCCTCAGGCCCACCGAGGGCCCCACGGGGAAAGTCAGGGCGACCCCTCCTGGGTCCTGTGGGGAGGGCCCCTGTCATGACCGTCCAGTCCCTGGAACTTGGGCTGAAAGGTTGAGGAGGCACAAATGGAGCCTCCTGGGCCAAGTCCCGGGCCCCGAGCTAGGGCTGCACCCGCGTGGTCGGCCCTGCCCGGGCAGCGTCTCAGCCCACCAGGGGCCCTGCACCCTGTGGGGACAACCCAGAGCCCCGAGCTGTTGGCGTCTTAGAGGGACAGCGTGGGGGCTGGGAGATCTGGATCTCTCCTCCGGATTGAGCCTTCCCTGGGGGGCTCTCCCTGGGTGGGGGTGGCTGTCAGGGTGGTCACTGTCGACCCCTCTGAGGGTTCATGTCCCATCAGCATGTCCCTGAGCTCGCAGGGGCCACATGGGGTGGAGGCTGCAGGTGGGGGCTGGGGAGGACGGAGTCAGGGCCTGGGTGGTCCACTGGGGCTGTCTACTGTGAGGGGCAGGGCTGAGGTGGGGGAGTAGACACCTTGTAGGGCTTTGCTGCGGGGCTCCCCCTTCCTGTGAAACCCCTGAGGGGCTGGGAGCTGCCTGC
Organism: Avahi laniger; assembly: GCA_963575035.1. Lineage (NCBI taxonomy): Eukaryota > Metazoa > Chordata > Mammalia > Primates > Indriidae > Avahi > Avahi laniger. The sequence continues at coordinate 5,752 of CAUYSK010062487.1, read as the reverse complement.
TAAGGACCCCACGGCCCGGCTGACCCAGGGCCACCTTGGCCAGGGCTTGCTGGTACGTCCTTGAGGGGCCCTCCCCACACTCAGGTCCTGAGCCTGGTCCCTGCCGTGGCCGTGGGGACCCCGGGTCTCCTGCTCTGTTCAGTGGTGAAGAGGTTTATGCCCAGGGTCTGTCCCTAGGCAGCTGCTGACAGTGAGTAAATGCTGGAGCCTGGTGCCCTCTGTTAAAGCCATGACTAGTTCTCTGGGCAAATTCGACATAGGAATTTCAGTCGAGCAACCTGTGGGCTGGGATTGGGAAATGAGGAAGTTTGTGCACCCTCGGGAGACTCACGCCACCTCCTGACCGGCCAAGCATCCGGATCCTGGGCAGGCCTGGGCAGGGCCCCAGGAGGAAGCCACCGGGGCACTGCCCCGCTGCCCAGTCCTCGCAGTCTGGGACCAGCTGGGGTGGCACCGCTCAGGGAGGGGACTTCCTTCCGTCCCGTCTTGTTTCTTTTGTTAAGATGTGGGGCCCACGTAGCTGATCAAAAAGAAAGCCTTTCCAATCCCAAAGTTAGAAAGTAAATTTTGGAAGAACTGGGCTGCCCTGCTTTAACCAGGGCGGGGCCAAAAAGAAGGCTTGTTCGTGCCCCCTGTGCAGCGAGTCTGAGCGAAGCCGTGAAACGCCAGGTGGTCAGCGTCTGCGCAGCCGGCGTGGGGCAGCCGCTCCGGCGAGGAACCCGTCGGAGAGCCAGCCAAGCCCACCCAGGGCACATTGAGGGGCCCCCATTCCAAATCTGAAAGGCTCCTGGCCCCATCGTCTCCTGGGGCTGGTGGCTAAGAATGGCCCCACCGTCGGTACCCCGTCCCCCTGCCCTGGGGACCCGTCCAGTCCTTGACATGGTGACCCCTGCCCCCCAGCCAGCTCCCTGGCCGGCACCACTGACCGGGGGTGATTCAACAGGGCCTTGGGCCACGTGGGGTCTCCCCCACCTGAAGCCGGGGCTCTGGCCAAGGGGTGATAAAGTTTTCTGTAAACAGTTATTGCGCTTTTGGGACAAGTGGCCACAGGCTCAGTCACGGGGTCTCTACCTGCTGGAGCCCAGCCCTGCAGCCCATCTGCATTGCTCTGCGCCCCACCTCCTCCCTCCCAGAGCTGGAGCCTTGTACTCAGGGGAAGAGGTGACAGTCTGGGGAACAGCAGTTTTTTCACACCTGGATTTGGCCCACTCTGACCCTCTGTCTCTTCTCTCTGGTCTCCATACTGCTCCCTTGTCTAGATCTCTCTGGCTACTCATGAAGAACCCCACGTTCATCCTGCTCTGCCTGGCGGGGGCCACCGAGGCCACGCTCATCGCTGGCATGTCCACATTCGGCCCCAAGTTCCTCGAGTCCCAATTCAGCCTGAGTGCCTCTGAAGCTGCCACCTTGTTTGGTGAGAAACCCGAACCTGGGGTCCTCTGCTTTGTCATTCGCTCTCAGATGAGTTGGGGACTTTGAGGACATCTTCTAGAAAGACTCAGACAGGGCACACACACTGGGCGAGGGCCCCAGCCATGGTGCAGGAGCTGAGGGCACCCTGGAGCTCCGCGAGGAGGCCATGCTGCACCACGGCACTCACCTGAGCTGCCCAGTGGGCAGGCAGGGCTGCCCTCCTCAGGGGGTTTGGAAAGTGCCACCACAGCCGCTGATCAGGTGGGAGGCCCAGGGTGGGCTCCACCACTCCCACCTGGCCTCAGCCTCCGCGATTCGCTGCGAGAAGGGTTTGGGCCTGGCTGTCCCTGTGTGCCTGGCGGCAGGTGTCCCAGGTCTGCAGAGGGTGGGCCCCTTCTCTGCCAGGGTCCACCAGAAACCCTGGGCCATCCCATGACATGCTCGGCAGGAGGGGCTGGTGTGCGGGGTCGTGCTGGGAGCCGGGTGGGTGCAGGAAGCCTGTGCCCACCCTTCAGGGTTCCACTTTGCGGACCCTCCTCCCTGCCCCCGCCTTGCCTGGTCCCTCTGGGCAGACTCCACGCACCTGGACCCCCGCCCAGGACAACTCCCTCCCTCCCAGCCCGCCTTCCTGTGCCACCCCCTCCCCCTGCCCAGAGGTCACCCCCACCAGTTCCCATCACTGGGCACTGTAAGCCTAGAAGCCACGTGCCAGCTAATCCCTGCTTTGTGCTGGAGGGCGGTGGCCATGGGCTTCTGTCACAGCTGCAGGGACTCAGCAGGGGCTACGTGGGCAGAGAGCATGGTTGCCCTGGGGGCCACCGGAGGAGTGACGGGCCTTCCCGTCAGGGCAGAGGCTACTGGGCCCCCCTCCTGATTCCGCCCTGCCCCTCCCTGCAGGCCCTGGGTAGCGGTTGATCCCTCTGTGCCTCGGTTTCCCTGCCTGTGGAGTGGAGATAATAAGAACGGGGTTAATGCCACACCCCCGGGGCCTCCCCAGTCCCACTAAACCCTGCCCTGTCCCCAGGGTACCTGGTGGTGCCGGCAGGCGGCGGTGGCACGTTCCTTGGCGGCTTCTTCGTGAACAGACTGAAGCTCCGTGGTCCCGGCATCATTAGGTTCTGCCTGCTGTGCGCCCTGGCCGGCCTGCTGGGCATCTCCGTGTTCTCCCTGCACTGCCCCAACGTGCCCATGGCGGGCGTCACAGACAGCAACGGCGGGAGGTGAGGACAGGCACGCCTGGGTCCGGGGGAGGCCCCTGAACACCTGCCCGGGCACCGTCAGTCCCGGGGTGGGCGGCCAAGGGAGGTGTTTTGGGGAGGGTCACACAGCCCAGCGCCAGCAAGGGCAGTGCCACCCCCGACACGTACTGCCCCAGTTAACGCTCATGCGGAATGACACCAAATCAGCCCTAGCTCTGTCCCCGGGAGGGTCCCGTCCCTCCCTGGCCTCAGCCCTCTCTGTAAAACTCAACGATCATGGCCCAGCTCATGGGACCTGGGAGCGTCCCTGTGTTGACACGGGAGTGGCCTGGGGTTGGCTCCTGGGTGTTGCCATGTTGGGGCTGTGAGGGACAGACCGTCGGGTGGCAGCTGGCAAGGGCCCAAATGCTGCACACAGCCTGCACCTCGGCCCGGGTGTGTCCCCCAGGAGTTCCCACGGCAGGTGTGACGCCGCAGGTGCGGCGCGTGACGTGGGGAGGCGCAGCGGCCTCTGCAGCCTGTCAGACGTGGCAAACCCGGGAGCAGCCCAAGAGTGTCAGGAAGGTGCTCACAGTGGAGGGCCATGCCCACGAGGGACTGGGGAGGCGCGTCTGCGGGCCGGCGCCGAGGTGCATCGTGAAGCAGAGAAGACGGAGGGGTTGAGCGTGGGCGCAGAGGGCTCTGACCTCAGTGCGAAAGGGGAGGTGCACATCTGTGGTCGCCTCTGCAGACGCGTGGCCCGGCCAGCCTGTGACTGGAGACCGGGGGTTGGGGGCATCTCCTACTGGGTACTCTTTGGTAATTTAGGCAGCGCCTGTGAATGCGTTGCCTACCCCCCAAAACCAACCAAACAAGCAAACCGGGAAAGTGCCCTGAAAGCCGGGGCAGGGGCAGCAGAGGGCGTGGGCGTGCCCGGCGTGTGCCCCGCGTGTGTGCTGAGAACAGCCGTGGCGCCCGGAGGCAATTTCACCCGCTCGGGTGGCGCAAGCTCAGAGAGTCTGTAGACCCAGGGTGAGGCTGTCCTTGTGCCTGCGACGCCCCTGTCCCTGGCCTGGGTCCCATCGCCCCCTCCCCCTGCAGCCTCCTGCCCCGAGGCGGCCTCAACCTGACGATGCCCTGCAACGCGGCCTGCAGCTGCCGGCCAGAGCACTACAGCCCCGTGTGCGGCTCGGACGGCGTCATGTACTACTCGCCCTGCCACGCAGGGTGCCGCGAGGCCACCGCGACCGGACCGGGCGGCCAGAAGGTGAGTGGACCACTGCCCGCAGCCCCTGCCCCACCCCCCGGGCCCCGGGAGAGCCGCTCCTTCCTCCTGTAATCAGTGCTGTTTGGGCTCCTCAGGTGTACCGAGACTGTAGCTGTCCTCAAAGTCTGTCCTCTGGCGTGGGCCAGGCCACCGCAGGGACATGCACTTCCGCTTGTCAGAGAAAGCCCCTCCTCCTGGGTTTCGTTTTCGTTGTAATTTTCTTTACGTTCCTCAGCAGCATCCCTGCTCTCACGGCGACGCTACGGTAAGCCCAGTTTGCGCTTGTCTGGAACCTTCTCTTGCAGCCCTAGCCCTGGAAGGTGGAGCTCTGCGGATCCCGCGACAGGCCGGGGACACGCCCGGCCCGCACACGGCAGGCCTGTCTCCTACCTCTGGCGAGGTGCCTGCCACCTGGGGAGGTGGTGGTGTGGTCAGGGGCGTGGCCAGGACTCGGCTTCCGGCGTGGGGGCGTGACGTGGCACGCAGCCCACCTCTTGGGTACCGATGCTGCGGATTTCTATTGCAGGTGTGTCTGTGAGCGGCAGAGATCCTTTGCCCTGGGAATCCAGTGGATTGTAGTTAGAACACTAGGTACTGTGCAGCGTGAGGAGGCCACAGTCAGTTGTGCAGTGCGTTCACTGCACAAGGGCACCTGGCGGGCTTGCATCCCAGCACCAGGCGGCGTCCTGTGGGGAAGAGCTCCATTCCCTCAGTGACCACTAGAGGGGCCCATGGTCATTCGTTTGCCCAGCAGGTTTCTTTCCCTTGGAGGTCTTGGGAACTCCCAACCCGAGGCCAAGTCCCCTTTGCCCGTGAGAGCCCCTGAGAATCCTGGCGGCCAGTGTCACCTTCCCAGAGCCTGTCCTTCCCGGTCCCTTGAATGCCCAGCGCCCCGTCCACCCACGTGTCAGGTGCTGAGCGAGCTTCTCTCCGCAGGGGGCATCCCAGGGCCCATTGCCTTCGGCTGGGCGATCGACAAGGCCTGTCTGCTGTGGCAGGACCAGTGTGGCCGCCACGGCTCCTGCTTGGTGTACTGGAACTCGGCCATGAGCCGCTACATGCTCGTCATGGGGCTCTTGTACAAGGTGAGCCGGGCCTCGGGGAGGGGTCCGAGAGTCAGCGCCAAGGAGGGGAGCGATTCCTCCCCAGCCAGCTCGGGCTGCGGGACAACCCCGTGGCTCTTCCACAGCTCAGCCCCAGCCCCCTGTCGCAGCACGGACATCCCGGTCCCTAGATGGGGCATTCCGCACGTGCCGGCCGCTGGGACTCAGGACACGTGACGGCCACAGAGGGAGAGCAGGCCCGGCCCGGGGCCACCTTTTGGGTTCACACTCAGAGCCCTGGCAGCCCCCAGCCCAGGCGCAGGGGGCAGCCCGCACTCCCCACCTTCCGGGGGCCCCTCCTCACTGGGCCCGGGCTGATGCCTGGTGGTGCCCGTTAGCCGAAAGCTTTGGGGAAACACAAGTGGCTCTTCCCCGAAAGGGCAGCTTTCTGAGCCTGTGCCCACCCCAGGGGCCTTGGCCGAGGGTGCGTGGTGTTAGTTTCCCGCGTCTCCGAGCCTGACTCGCATTTCTCAAGCTGCCCAGAGAAACTTCCTGCTGTAACTCTTGGCGCATGCGACCCAGGAAGAAACACGGTATTTATATTTTGAATTTCCCCCATTAGAGGAAAAATCTCAAAACCTTCAAAATAAAATGGAACCCCAGGGCCAGCCACTCAGAGGGTCTCGAGGCTCTTTGTGGGTGGCAGACACTCAGGTTCCGAGCGTGGAGCCCGCGGCCCAGGCGCTGCCAGGACGGAGCCTCCAGGGGGAGGGACAGAGCAGCTGACTTGTGTCCCCTGGGGCAGCGGCCCTGGGGCAGCGCATGGGTGAGCTCTCAGGGACGTGCCACCG
>CAUYSK010062483.1:0-21788 GCA_963575035.1 Avahi laniger | reverse complement strand
CTCCAAATAGGAGAACTTAAGAGAAATTTTATACACAAAATATCAACACTCCATTTGATTACTCTGCAGTCATTTCCCTCTCTGTAGGATGTCTGTTATGCAGAATCGTAAAGAGTTCCTGAAGGAAAGACAAAATTTTAGAAAGCCTGGGTGCAGCGAACTCAGTGGTTGTTCCCTGTGGAACCGTGAGTGGCCCACGGTCCCCCCCTGAGCGAGGGTGAGAAGGCCACAGGCGGCGACCGCTGTGGCTGGGCGCCCCAGAGCTCTGTGGGATTCCTCGCCTCCCGCCGTTCATGCAGCCTCAGCTCCCCCCGCCCCCACTGACCTCTACCTGCATTTTTACTATTTTCCAGTGAAAATGTATGATGCAGGTGGAGGAGAGGAGGGGGCACGTTATTGTGTGCCAGTGCTCTCACAGGGCACTGCTGTCCCACGAAGCCATGTAACTGAGGCACCTGGACACAGAAACACCCAGAAGCACCTAGGTGCTAGGTACAAATGTAGACTCCACTGAATCGGAATTGCAGGGTTGCATCCCCATACGGGAACCCTATTCTTAACAAGCACCTCAGTAAACTGTCGGATATTTGAGAACCACTGCTCAGAGAGATGCCACCAGCCAGGACTGCCCACCCTGGCCCAGAGCCTTTATGCAGCTCTCAGATAAAACCGGTTTCGCGTAGGTTCCTCTCCTTAGCAGTATCTGCAGACTATCTTTTTACCTTGCGACTTTGATAAAAGCGACAAAATACTGTAGGGAGAACAGAACCCACTTTACAAAGCATCAATGCGTACACCCCAACACCACGTATATGTAGTGTAATAACTTCCGAGTGGATTACAACGCGGTCAGGTTAGTGCCAGCTATCGATTTCTGCTCCCCAAGGCAGAGACAAACCATGGCACGAGTGGTCAACAAGCATATGTCCTTCCCAGCTCTGCCCCACGTCCCTGCTCAGCCACTGTGCTCACCTGCATCAAACTGGGCCACATCAGGGCTCTGTGTCGGAGATTTAATGCTTGTTAATGTGATTCTCCCTACCTACAATTTCACCAAATCTAGACTTTAAATTACAAAGTCTTCATCAGCCATATTTTGGTGGCTCTGGCTGGTTCTATTCCTCTCTGCTACTACCAATATCCAGGGAAATTCTGGGGTTGTAACACTCCATGTTTATGAAATATTTTACCCAGAAATATTTCTGGGTGAACTACAGCAAGATGTTGGGGGCTGGGGTGTCCAATGAAGACTTCTCTGACTCTTAACCAGGAGAGAACATTTTTAGCAGGATTTGGCTATATTTGATTGCTAGGGCTGCCGTAACAAAGTACCACAAACTTAGTGGCTTTTACAACAAAAACTTACTGACTCGTAGTTCTGAAGGTTAGAAGTCCAAGATCAAGGTTTACACAGGGTCATGCTCCCCCAGTAGACCCTGGGAAAGTGTCTGTTCTGGTGACTCCTTGACTCATGGCACCATAACTCCAGTCTTTCACGTGGCCTTCCCTCCCTGTGTGTGTGTCCAAAATTCCCCTTTTTATAAGGGTGCCAGTCATACTGACGTAGGGCCCACCCGACTGACCTCATCTTAACTTGATCATCCGCAAAGATCCTGTTTCCAAATAAGCTCACATTCACAGGTACTTGAGGTGAAGGCTTCAGTGTCTTTTGAGGGGATACAATTTAGCCAGTAACAGTGGCCGACTCTGAACATTTACATTCTTCCCAGCATCGCTTAGAAAAGCTTTGATATGTATTGCATTATCAGTGCTCCTCATTCCCTAATGTCAAACCTAGAATTTAAAACTGTACCTTGCAAGAGTTTACTGTTTGCACTGTTGATGCTCACCGAGATTGCACAGTGGTACGTAATGAGGGCCCTGTCGCTGGAGCTGACAATACTTGCTTTAGCCATCCAGGAGAGGCACTTTCCACTAAAGACCGAGAGTAGCAGGCAATATTCCTGGACTGGGTGGTGTCTGGCCTTGATCTTAGAAGAAGGGTAGAACTTAGGGAACTCTCAGGGAGAGGTGGACTATGTCAAGTAAAAATAGCTGGTTTGGTGGGCTTAAGAATATAGCTATCATGATTAAGGACCAACAGGTAGGCCAGTTTGACCAAAGCACAAAGAGGGAATCAATGAATCAATGGAGGTAATATTGCAAAAGACTGATGAGAGATTATGCCGATCTTCTGTGCTTGTCTGAGAAATTTGTACTTGATCTTGTGAGACCCAGGGCCACTTACTAGGAGGATGTGTAGGAGATATTGTTTTTAGAATATTTTTCTGTTGATCTGTGAAGGATAAAATGTCAGGAGAAGATTAAGATGAGAATGTCGGCAGTTAAGCTGAGAAACTACAAGCATGCAAATTGAGAATGCCTCTCTTCTTGCCCCACGACCTGGAGGTCTTCTACTTGTCTTTTAGACCCAGGTCAACTGCCACCTCTACTTAGAAGCCTTTCAAGTTACTTGCTCCTTACTGTTTGGTACCATATTGCTCCTCACCATGCCATGCTGTGATACTTTCTGTTTCCATGTGCCTCCCCTAGACTGTGCTCTCAGGAAAGGCACAAATATTTTTTATCATGCTTTGCAGCCTTTTTGACTAGCAATGGGCATAACCATGGGAGCTACTCAGTAAACACCTACTAAAATGAAACAGACAGACAGAAAGCCAGTTGGAAAATAGAAATTTCACTGTAAAATGAGCCAGTCAAGAGTTACAGACTCTTGGGAGTGGAAAAGGTCTTAATGGTCATCTAACCCAGTTACTGAGTAAACGCTGCAAATCCTGGACATGCAGTGATCTCGCCTGATGCCATCCTGGGGCAGCTCTGGCTGTACAAAGTGTACAGTTGGAGGAGAACTTAGAGACTACCTTATTCAAAAGAAGAAGAAGGAAAGTGATCAGCTCCTGGTTACTCAGCAATTAGCAGCAAGGTTGGAAAATGGAAAAGGAACTAACGTGACTAACCACCAGACCCCTTCAGTCCTCACCACAATCCCATGGAGTGGAGGTCTTGCCATTTTGAAATTTACAGTCGAGGGTGCTGAGCTATGAGAGGGCAAGCGGCTTGTTCAGGGTTGCACAGTTGACAGGTCATAGAGCCAGATACAATGATAAATTGATGTCATTCCATTTTCTAACATCTCATGCCATCCCTGGAGAAGATCCCAGGTTTCGCGAGACACCATAAAACGCTCTTCTCACTTCCTAAGCACACCTTGCCACAGGATCTGTTTTGAAATCCTCTCCCCTTTTGTTATTGTCCAGCCAGGTTCTTTGCCTGCTGCTCAAGAGGAAGCCAATACACTGAGACAGCAGGGTTACAGCAGAGAGAGGGTTTAATTCCGCTAAGCTGGGAGACAGGAGGAATTTCTCAAATGTGCCTCTCGGAGAATTTGGGAGACAGAGTTTTTAAGGATAGTTTGGCAGGCCAACAATTAGGCAATTTGGTTTGCTAATTGGCTAGGTTCAGGGCAAAATTATAGGGGCATAGAAATCTTCTTGTGTTGCTTTAATTCCTGGGGTCACCATTCCAGTTGAGTCAGTTCCTTGGTATGGGTCGCTAGTCCGAGTGGGTCAACAAATCCACTGGAACATGGATCTAGAGGATATCTCAGAAACTACCGCTAGGTTTCCAAAGGGTGACTTTATCTGTGGAGAGAGTTAAGCATCTTTATGACTATCAGCTATGGGATTTCGGAGTAGCAATTATGGACAGTGACTAATTATGATCATCATTTTTAGCTAGGCCTGTTTCTTCACAGAGTTTTGGAGCCCTTACCGCAGTTCTCACCTTGTACCCTTTTACTGATTTGCACAAAGGGTGGTTTCACTTTTCTGACCTCCATTTTTCTTGCTTTTCAGGAGAGAAGTATGAGCTCCATGCAGGGACTGAGTCCACCCCAAGTGTCGTTGTGCACGTCTGTGACAGTGACATAGAGGAAGAAGAAGACCCAAAGACTTCCCCAAAGCCAAAAATCATCCAGACCCGGCGTCCCGGCCTGCCACCCTCTGTGTCCAACTGAGCTTCCTGCTCTGCCTCGACAATAATAGCCGTCTCGTCTTTATCATGCTTTTTTTTTTCCCCATTGTTTGTCAAAAAAAAAAAAATTGCCTTTAAATCCCTGGGTGTTTGGTTGTTTGAGATTCCTTCCTTGTAATCAAGCCTCTTGGACAAAAGGGCTAGGAAAAGGTGATATGTCTCCTGATCATATCATACCCATTAAGTATAATCCATAATTTAGAAGGTTCTAGGAAAAAGTAGTATTTTCTTATTAAACAACAGCACAGCCTGTATCTTTGTTCTCTCATGTTGATTCAAGCCAGAGACATCAGTAACAAATAGCACCTGTGTTGTTTGTGAGCTGTTGCAATCCCAGTCCTGACGTGTGTGCGTTGTTTCTTCCTGGCCACTTAAATAGGACCATATGTAAACTTGACTTTGACTGCATGAGATATCCCTGTCTGGTCTCACTCAGTCCCTGCATCCCGACATTCCCAGGACATGCATGATCACCAGCATTTATTTTCATGATTTGAGGATAGCCTATAACTCACAGATTGTCAGCATCCAGCCATGTCCTTTCTAGATTAGGAAAATTGTCAGCATCATCCAGCGCAACAAATCTGGGTATATTCACTATTTTGAGTCAATAACTTCATAGCTCTGTTAAAATTTCTGGAGGCAAAACTGACATTGGCCCCAGTGGTATTCCTCAATAGATTTTGAATACCACCTCCACGTAGAACTTTCCCAGCCTCATTGGGGAGGCTTGTCCAGGGTGATAGAGACCGATTTCAGACAAACCTATTTATTACAAAAGTTTCTTGGTGTCTGAATGATTGTTTTTCTCTCTTTGTATATTTGTACAAATGTTTCAGCTGTGCTTTTAAAATCTGGATGTTTTTTATTTAGTGATTGTTCAACCGTTAGCTGCTTAAAAACATACTATGTGCATTGCTTATGAATGCATTCATATACTAATGCAGATAATCTGATAATATTACACTCTATTATGGATAATGCTGAGTTTTGAAAGGGCACAAAACGTCTCATGCCAATACATCAGTGATTAGCCAACATCTTTGCTATCAAGACCACTTGTTTTTAAATAAAGATGCAAGTGTCCATTGTAGACGATTGGGATGAAGCGAAACCTCCAGAATGTAGCCCCAGCTGAGCATCTGAAAGTGGGGAAGGATGGTAGACAAACATACAACAATCCTACTCGTGCAGTGCCCGTATGCTCAAAGGCGTTGTTTTCATTACATGTGATTTTTCTATTTCTCTAGCCCAAAGTGCATTACAGAAGATACACCTATAGAACCATTACCTTCTGCTGTATGTGCCAGGCCTCATCTACTCCTGTACATTAACAAATTACTTTAGATGCAAATACATGTTACGAAGGAGTGGGGAAGTACTTTCATTACCCAAGCCTCAGAAAAACACACGAGAACAATAACACAGCCAACCGATGGAAGGACCATTGTGGTTTTTGACTAAGGTGTATGTTAGTTTCATATCAGAAACATAGACTGATCACTCAGAAATTAAAGTCCGTTCTACTGTGAATATAGCAATATAGTACTGGACACAGTACAGGTGAAACTGAGGAGGGCAATGCTTGTCAAATCCTGAGTTTCCGTAAGAAACATGAAGACTCCTTTCAAAAATAAAATCTGAGGAGTGTATAATAAGCAAATGCTTTGACTTTCCTTTGCCGTGGAGGTTTTGGTTTTTCCCTGCCAAGTGAGATTACAGACCTAGCAGTTGAGAAATGATGCCCTCTAGTGGAAGAAATATCACACTCAGAGGTTTAGATGGAAAGAGGCTGCCGCAGAGGGCCACTTGGGGCTGAGTCTCCTTTCAGCCATCTGTGGGTCATTTGACTTTTTAAGCTACCCTGAATTTTCAGAACGCAGGCTCTGAGGAAGTCTAGATACAAGAAAATGTTTGGAAACGATCTGTAAATGTCTCAAACGCATCAGACGTTTGATAAAAGTTGAAATGACTATTCCGTGTAGTCATAAAAGAAAAACAGTGGAGTGTATGACCTGCGTGGTCAGTCTTAGTAAGTTATTGCCACGTGTCAATGGTCACCTGTCTCTGATCAAGTCATTCCTTCACTAGGTTTGATTTGGGGAGGGGAGAGCCAGGGGCTGTTCCCAGGAGAGTGGTGAAAAACGGAAAGACTCCTGGAAGTGTTTCGCCGGAACCTCCTAGCACTGTGAAAGTCAGACCCGCCTCAGCATGTCCATGACGCACATTATGCAAACCTCTTGAGCACTATTTTAAGCTTGAAAAGTTTAAAAATGAAGGGGAAGGGGAAGATTTCCACCAACTGAATCATTTGTGCACGTGTATAGCTCAAAGAGCTTAGACTTCAAATATATCTGGTGAATGACTCTTTGTGCATGTGGTGTGATTTCTGTGTTGTCTGCCTGAGTTGACTATTCTTGAGGGGTAACTGCGGAGGGGTGCAATTCATCCTAGAGTCTTTCTAAGAAGTTAGGGGATCAGCCCTGCAGCAGTGGGGGGAGCTGGTTGGCAGCCATTTCTTGAAGGAAGAGGAATCCGGGCACGGCCTGTAGGGATGGGCAGGCCTCTTATCCGGGCAGTGGGAGAACTTCCTGTTTTATGGCTGCATCTCTACCATTTTGGTCCTAAAAGCCATGTCAAATGTGATAACCTTTTAACATCTCCCCATTTTATTCTTTAAAACACTATACGAGACCTGAATTGGCAAAAAATGTATTATTCAGAACACAAAAAGCACTGTCATAATCTAAAAGATTAATACATTCAATTTTATTTACGTTAGGAGATTTTATTCATCAAATGACACCATAAGGAGAATGAAAATGAAACCTTCCAACTGGGAGGAGATATTTGAGATACACGTCATTCTTAAAGAAGTCATGTTCAAAACGTAGAAAGAACAAATCAATAAGAAAAAGACCATCCATTTGATCATTAAATGGTCAAATTACTATAACAGGCAATTCGCACACCCACAGATACATGCGAAATACCCAAATGACCCACAAACATTAAAAAAAGCTCAACTTTATCTCTTGTCAGACAAAGGCAAATTAAAATCTCAAAGAGTTACATTACACATCTATCAGAACGGCTAAAATTAAGTATGGGGAAATACAAAGTTCTGGTAAGACTATGAAGGAAGCGGGGACTCTCCTACTCCAAAGATGGGAGTACGAACTTTTATCGCCCCTTGGGAACACCAACGGTGTCTGCTAAAGCTACACATATGCGTATCTGGGAGTGACTCACTCCGGCGCATGCACCCAGCGGTTGTGAGTGCTCACATCTATCAAAATACTTGTACAATAGCGTCCCCAGCAGAGTTGCTCACAATAGCTATTAACTGGATACAATCCAAGTGTCCTTCGACTGTAGAGTGGCTAAATAACTGTCATATCCTCACACAACGAAATATTATAAAGCAACAAAAAATTACTGATGTATATAGAAACATAAATGGATCTGGAAACCACACTTTTGAGGGAAAAAACCTAGACAGGAAAAAATACATAGTATACAATGTATAACTTCATTTATAAAGCTAAGAAACGGTCGAAACTGGCCTATATTGATCGAAATTATAATAGTAGCTACCTTTGGGAGGGTATTGAATGAGAGGGGACACGTGGGAGCTTCTGGGGTGCTGCAAACAGTCTACATCTCAATCCGGGTCTCCACAGATATATACATACATAAAATTCAGTTAAAATCTCTGTAATACACTATAGTAAGTTATATCTCAACCAAAATGAAACCACCATGAGAACAGGGAAGAAGTAGCCATTAGTTGTGACAAGGGTTTGAAACGTTCTCACGCTAAAGACATACATCTTCCATCTTCTATCTGTGAGATATTTCCATATATACAAAGCTTTAATTTAAAATCTTTACTTTTTTTTAAATAAATAGAGAGCACAGGACTTAAGCACTGGGTGAGGCACTGTTTTCATTCCAGTGCAAATCAGCTGTGCATCTGACACTGGGCTTTCAGTGGTGAACAGGGTAGCTGTCGTCCCTGCCACGTTTCGTGTGGGAAAGAGACAAGAAACAAATGAGCCACTAATAATTACAAATTCTGATAGGCAAGTCCAGTGAAGAAAACCAAGAGCACACTACGAGAACAGAGAATGAAAGTAAATAAAAGTAGGGGGTCATAGTCCTCCCTGCAGAGGTGCCATTTAAGCTGAACTGGAGAAGGAACTGGCCAGAGAAAGGCTGAGGGAAGAGCGTTCCAAGCAGCAGGGGTGAAGGCCGTGGATTTGGAAAGACCTTGTCGTGCTGGAGGAAGCTCGAGGCTGTGGTTAGTGAAGCAGGGTGAAAGAGGGCGAGCACAGCCCCAGATGATGTCGGGAAGGCAGGCAGGTTCCAGGCTCTGGACAGCCTGGCAGGTCAGGCCAGGGGACTGGAGTTCACATTAAGTACAACAAGAAGAATTTTCAGCGAGGGAATTATATGACCCGATTCATCTCGTGAATTCCAACACAAACAGAAGAAATTTCCTAACACAAAGCCACATCTCAAAATGTCTAGACACTCTGGACTTCAGGCCTGAAGGTAGCTTTTGACAGCCTGGTGTTCCTCACTGCAATGTGATGCAGCACATGAATTCTCAGTACCCAACATCAGTACACACTGTCTTATCGTGGTTCTGAAAAGTTGTTTTTTCTCCTTCCCTTCCCCAAGTCATTTAGAAGGCCTTGGTGCAGGAAAGGAGGGACAGAGCAGGTGATAAAGAATGGTAAGTCAGTGATTCAGGAAAACATTCATTTAGCTGCTGGTACAGAGTGTCCCTGCCAGAAGCTGCCATGCAGAGCGTCACTGAACACTTTGGCAGGCTTTCCCCTTAAATTTATGCAATCCGAGAAAGGGAAAATTTCAAGCAAAAAGTTTTCTGTCAAACTCATTCATCTGCACCTTTCAAAGATAGTGTGGGGAAATGTTATTGGAGTTGACTCAGGAGCTTTTTATATCTCTAAAAGGAAGCCAAATCCAAGGTTAGTTGTGTGTGTGTGTGTGTGTGTGTGTGTGTGTGTGTGTGTGTACGCAAGCGCATTTCGTATACGTTGGAAATAGGAAACCCAAAATAGGCTGAAATGGATGAAACACTTTGTGCTAGAAAATTTTATACACAATATACCTCCTTGGCTCTTTTGCATTATTTTCCAGTCTCAATAATCGAGTTCGAAAACTTTTAGAGTTGAGCAGGATTGTGGGGCCTCCTGGACTAGTTGCAATCATTAGTAAAATCATTATTGTTCCCTAGACAGTCTTTAGATTTGCCCGTGGGGTATTTTATTCTTTAAACAAGATTTATAGTTGTCCCTACTATATTGCCAAGTTCAACACCCTGGCAATCCATGTGGTGTGCTACAGTGGATGCAGGCCCCCAGATACTGGGGGTGTTGGTGGGTCACGACTTGCCGCTGAGTGAGCGGGCATTGCATTCAGTTGGAAAGATTCTCCCACTCAAGGTCTTACCCCTCCCTGGGGACCTGTGTCCAGGGACTGGTCAATGTGACAGTAGGAAGGCCCTCTCTTGGGCCACTCCAGAACTGTCCCTTTAGGATATAGGCTGAGGCCTCCCCATCTCTATTTAACTCTTCCCTCCTTAAATCCACTTCCTTTATGCCCCACAGGTGTGGACCTAAAGGCTCCCCAGCAAAATTCCTGCATGTACATCTAGTCTCAGAGCCTGTGTCCTGGAGAAACTAACCTGACACTCACATCCTCAATAGCTTTCCCCATCACTGTCAGCTCTCTGCAATTGTACAACTCTTCTCCATCAATCATGGCCTTTGCATTCCTAGTATGGATCAGTTATACTGAGGTTAGTAGCTTTTCTAAAAGTGATACAGCAAAGTTCTTCCTGCTTTCTTTGCGTCGTCCTGCTCTGTTCAGGTAGGGGTAGGTAGGGTGGGAGTGCAGGTAACCTGGCACGAAATTCCACAGTGAGGACTTCTCCCACTTGGCCCCACGGCATCAGGTGAACAAAGGAAACCAGTGCAGCTGTTGTCAGGAGCCATCATGAAAAACGCAGAGGGGTCTATAGTGGGGGGGGGTAGGACCCAAATTCTGGCCTGTGTGCCACCCTTAGTCCACCTCAGAAGGTGTCCTCACCTCCCTGTCAACCTTGTATATGAGAAAGGGATAGGGATTGTGTATGTGGCTCTAGACAAGTTGCCGAAGTCCTTGCAACTCAGTTTTCTCTCCTGTAAAATAGGTTTAAAAGTTGACCTTTGTCATGAGGACTTAATAAGATAATAATAGTAGTAATTATTATTGGAGGGCAGTTTAATGACAACTAAATTCACAAGTTTTGCTGCCACATGACCTGGATTTAAACCCTAGCTCTGCAAATTGGCAGGTTTCTTAATTTAAGTCTTGGTTTGCGCATCTTCTAAACAGGAAGGATGATAGTATTGAGCTTACCGAGTTAGGAAGATTAGATGAGAAAGCGTGTCAAGTGCTGGGTACAAAGGACGTCCTCAGCCAATGCTCTTTGTGTGCCAGGCCCCACGTGAAGCACTCAGCGTTGGTCTCTCACTCTCTCCATGATGATGCGTTCATTGTTCCCATTTCTCATAAATAATGCTCGTCACGTACTGAGTGCTTACTCTGGGGCAGGTGCTCTGCTAAGTTCTTTACACTCTTGTTAATTTCACTCTCAGTGATCTTATAAGGAAGGTACTGATGTCCCCATTTTACAAGTGAGGTAACTAAAGCCCAGGACGGTTAAGTCCTGGATACTCCAGGCACGTTCCGTGCACTGCCAGCAGCAGCGTTGACATCCCCAAGGAGCTGGTCAGAGAGGCAGAGTCTCCAGTCCCACCCCTGACCTAGTGAAACAGAACCTGTCTTTTAACGAGACCCTCCCTCCATAATTCCTAGCAATTTAAAGTTTAGGAGGCACTCACGATCAAGGGCCTGATACCCACTGGCAGAGCTACGATTGCAGAGCACATACTTCAATGCCTCTGTGTATATGGCACCCATCCAAAAAAGTGCTCAAAATATATCATTTCCCTTCCCATGATAATTATTACTGTGACTGAGCTGCCTTCTCTGTTCCTGCCCACAGTCCCTCCCTACCTGCTGCGCTGGCCTTGTTGCTTTGACTAGAACCCCCAGGTGTTGCTGCTACACTCCAGACTCAGACAAAGCTCTGCCCTTGGCCATTCCAAGGATCTCCAGTAAAAGCGCTTCTGAATGTGCCGCAGTGTGATTTCCAGAAGGGCAATGACCCCAGGAGCACACCAGTTTTCTGAGAAGCGGCCACTCACAGCACTACGGGGAATAGGGGATGGTCTCAGGCGGCGTGAGTACAGAACCTACCATGTGGGTCATGTTGCCCTGAGAAGGAAGGCAATCGAGAGACAAAAGCTGAAATGTTGAAAGGAAAGGAGAGGATGGGAGGAGAATGTAATATTATTTGAGTACCTGGACCAAACTATGACTGAAGCTAAACTCCCCTGGACTTTTCAGATGCACCAACAGATTTCCCTTGTCCTTAAACCAGTTTAAGTGGGGTTTGTTCACTGTCCACTGAAAGAGTGACCAACTGAAAACCAAAGAAAGTGTAACAGGCTTAGTGTAAAGTCCTATATTTAACTGCTTAAAAAATGCACATGTAAAGGGAAGAAGAGATCAATTTGGCAAAGAGATAATATAATAAACATTTGGGGGCCTTAGCTGATCAGCAACTCAGTATGTGTCAATGTAGGGGAGGGAAAAATCTGCTACTTATAAATCTTTGTGTTTCAAATGGCAGGTGATGTCGCATGTTTATCGTCCATCCAATCTTCAGAAATCTCTGGGAAATTACAGAAGAATCATCAAAATAAATATACATAATAGCTCTGGAACCCAATAAAGGGCATCAACAGTTGTCCAGAAAATCTGAGTCACTTCTACAATGCAGAAAGCAGTCTAACAGAGAAACCAGACCTGAAACAGGAACAACAGAAAACACAAGTGAGGGCTACAGTGGATGTGGGAGCCATTCTTTCCAGTTGAGTCTAAGAGACAATTCAAGCTCAGAGTCAATGAATATAAAACGAAGTGGGCAGGAAATTAAAGAGGTGCATTTGGAAGGGCCTGGCCAATCGAGCCCCTCCATCACTATTGCTGGCTGCATTTGCAGGAGGGCCCCAAGGCCAAATTCCCGAGGCTTGCCTTACCTGGCAAGGACTCCTAATGGGGTTTGGGGGCCCATCAGAGCCTCCTTAATCATCCCTGCCCTGCACTGACCACATGGACGAGAAAAAGAGTGTACTCCCTAGGTTTGACACAGCATATTTTCCAGCATCTTCACTGCAGAGCAGAGCATGGAAGGTCGATTTTACAAGACTTTTCATGTCTGAAAATGTCTTTATTGCATCTTCACACTTGAATGATAGTTTGGCTTGTTGGAATTCCTTCAGGATTTTGACGACATCGCTCCATTGCTTTCCAGTTTCTAGAAGCCCCGGGTTATTCTGAATTCCGACTCTGTCAGACAACCTGCAAGTCCTCCCTGGAAGCTTTTA
Source organism: Avahi laniger (assembly GCA_963575035.1). NCBI lineage: Eukaryota > Metazoa > Chordata > Mammalia > Primates > Indriidae > Avahi > Avahi laniger. Next base: position 9,207 of record CAUYSK010062483.1, on the reverse strand, counting down.
GGACTGCCTTGTCCCACCTGTCCTGAATTTCATGTACTGGGTTCCTGTGGGATCTTCCCAGCTAGAAACTCATATCCTTCCATTATGGACATTTTTATTTGAACTGATTACTTGAAATTTTCCTCCCCTATATCTCCTCTGTTCTCTCCTTAGATCTTCCAAAGTTATGCTCAAATTATTGTTTTCTTCCTCTACAATTTTGTGTCTCTTTGACTTTTTACTTTATTTTTCTGGGAAATTTCTTCAACTTTATCTTTCAACCCTTTTATTTTCTTTTTCCTTCTGTTGACCCATATTTAATTTCTGAAAGGATTTTTCATTCCTGGGATGTTTCTTTTCTATTGCCTGCTGTTCTCATTTTATGAATGCAACGTCTTCTCTTATCAATATGGAGATTTTGGGTTCATTTTTTCCCCTATTTCCTGCACATTCTTTTTTCCTATTTCCTTTTTTCCTGTTCTCTCTCTCTCTCTCTCCTTCCCTCCACCCCTTTTTCAATAGGGAGAGATTTTGCTCCCAGAGGGCGATGTCTAGAGACATTTTTAGTTGTCACAACGGAGGGTTTGTGCTACTGACACCTGGCAGGGCGAGGCCAGGGCTGCTGCTGAACCTCTTGCACCGCAGAGCACAGCCCCGCCCAGCAAAGGGTATCCAGCCCCTGAGATTAATAACGCTGAGGTTGGAAAACCCCAGTTTAGAGGCTTTTCTCAAATATCTTGTGATCTTTGGTTCTTTGCTTATATTTTTGGGAAAACACTGAAAAATGTGACTGGATCGATTGTGTGGTTATGAGTGGAGCTCATTGACGGTGAACTTCACTGTAGGTTGATCTGAATATGAACTTCATGGTGGCACTTCTAACTCTCTGTGTGTTTATAGCCTTCCTCTTTGGCTAATCAGTTTATTCGGAGAAGAGTTGTCCAATCTCCTGCCTGGAGGGTTTGAGTCAGCAGCCGGTACTCTGGGAGCTCACAGAGAAGGCCGCCATTCAGTGTGCAGAGTGTCTTCAGTGCAGTCCCACACCCATCCCTGACCCCGCTGCACCGGGTATCCCTGGTGCCCAGTTCTTTCCAGTTCAGGAATACCTGGTCTTGCCAGGGAGTCTGGCCTCTCCCATCTTGCCCTGTGGAAAAGGTGTAAGAGGGTGATCCAGGATTCTAATCGGCTCTTATTACATGTCTCATATAATCTTCCTTTTTAGCCCCACTCGTATCCCTGCCTTCAGAGGTGCCTAGTGTCTGAAATTGCTGAGTTCTTCCCTGTGCATCAGCCTCCTGCGTTGCCTCCACCACCTGCTTAGACTTCGGCTCCCCAACCTGTGAAGAAAGTAGCCGAGCTTCCTTCAGCTTTCTAGCTTCCGAAATTTTGTTGCTGTTCTCTTTCCCCACTCTCCTTGTTCTTGTGGGCTTATAATGTATTTTCTTTTTCTAACAATATTTTGAAGAGAATAAAAATAAACTTATGAGTTTAATTGACCATGTGCAGCCAGAAATGAGTGACTTTCTCTGATAGCCATTTTCTTCCACCAAAAGATGTGGTTGAGATCTCTTAGACTGCCTGAGGGCTCAGAGTCCTCTCGAAAGGAACATTGTAAGTCATAGCCATTCATACCTTCTCTTCTCTGCAGAATTACAAAATTCTTGCAAAGGAGACTTGAGGTTCTTCTCACAACTGGATGTGTCACAATAAGAAACGTGTCAGAGATGAGACAAGCCAATGTAGATTTTAATTCTCTAACAATTTCCCATATATGGTAACAGTGCTGGAAGAAAGTTTTCTAACAGCCTGTACTTTTCTCAAGGTCTTACCCAAGATACTCTTAGGGCAATGATCTCCCCTCACCTACAGAAGTACATTGTCTATTTTGTTGTTTTGTTACAATTCCTCATCACTAGATAGCTCTCCCTTGGGCCTCTAGCTAGACCATTGCGATCTACTGATGGAACTAAAACAACATGTTGAAAAAAAATAGCATATAAAAGAAACCAAAGAAAAGTTAGCATCCAGCTCCCTTCACTTGAGGAATAATAACATTTCTAACAGTTTCATTGGATGCTCTGTTCCCAGTGCTATCCTTTACATGAATTTTTCCCAATTAAACCTCATGACCATCACGTAGAGTTGATTCTCATTGCTATTCCTCCATTTTGCAGATGAGGAAGCCTAGGAACAAACGTTAAAAAAATAGCCCAAAGTTCTGGACTTTGAGCTCAGGCAGTCTGAGATCAGAGCCTACAGTTTTAAAAAGTACACTGCGTCTCACCCTGGTGTAAGAGGACAGTGGCCGCAGCCATAGCCAGCCCATGCATTGCCGCTGCACCTCAGGGTTGACAAAGTGCTGTCACGTGGGTTACAGTATTCGAACTCCTTTAACATCACAGCAAACTAGCTTATGCCAAGAGTGGAATACAGTACATCAAACAGCTTAGCAGAGAGAAAACAAAGTACGAAGGCTCCAGGAGAGCGACAGGAATGTTTAGGCATTGCCATTCACTCCTGTCCTAGTGTAAGCCCCAGAGCTGCTGTGTCTGTAGCCAGCACAGTGATTTTCAGCATAGCACACAGTCTTGGTGTGTGTGTGTGACGTTGTTTCTGTTCCTGGAGGGGGAGGCAGACCTTTCCAGGAGTGACCTGCTCGGGTAAGACAAGCTTGGATCTTTGTTACTTCTTGCCTTGCTTTGTTCCAGGAATCGGACAGTGGAAGTTGGCAATGGGACCCCTGATGCATAGATCCACGAGCAAAGAGAAATGTGAGAAAGACTGAGTTGTCTCCTAGGCTCAGACAGGAACATATCTGAACTATTTAGGGCCCATGGGCAGCTAATCAAGTCATAAATACTGGGAAAGAATCTTAACAAAGTAAGCGGGATCCAAAAACTGCAAATGTGCAAAATGTGGGTCCCATTATTTTAAGATTAAGGAGCGACCGGGAAGGGCAAGCAGCGACCAGCCCTGTTCTGCAAGTCTGGTTATGAGTTGATGCCACCTGGTGGCGATGGGTGTCTTCTCCAGCTTAAACATCAGCAAGGACAATTCTAGGTCCTGGGGCGGTCCGGGATTCCCAGGACAGCTGCAAAGATTCAAGGAATCTCCTTGTAGTTGTTGGCCCAATCTGGGAAGATCAGGTGGAGAGAATTCTGAGAACATGGAGACCCACCCTCACCTCCCCTGCTCCTGGGGACAGGGTGCCTGCCCTTCCCCAGGGGGCCTTCCCCTGCTGCCCTGCTCTCCCATCTCCCTTCCTGCACCTTTGAAGGTGGAGTTCGCACCTGCTCCTCTTTGTGTACAGGAGCTTGGTAGAAGATGGGAGCAATCACCAAATGCTCACTTCGTATTATCTCACAGTGGAGTTTTACTGTCACCAGCTTCTTAAGCTTACCCGAGCCACTTCTATCAATTCTTAAACAACTCTGCATAAAGGAATCTTCACCTTTTATCCAGCAGATAGCCTTTCTGATTTATATAGGACTGCATTCTCTTATTAGTCCTCAGGGAAGGGAAGTATGATCCTTTTAATGATTCTTTTATAGATATTATAATCATGTGGTTACCTAACAGCTTCCTGCGTTGACCACATCCCTCGGCAAACACATGACAGATGTTTTGAGAAGAAGGATGATGGCTCACCCTTCCTAGTTTGACCCACAGCACCCCACTCTGTGCTGAACGTCTATCAGGTGCTCAATAAATCTTTGATGGAAGAAATGAGTGAATAAATCAGATGATTTGGAATCCCAGTGATATTTATAAGCCTTATAATAAAACTGAACAGGATTTTCTATAAGTCTACATAAAAACTGTCCACATTTTTTTTTATTTCAGCATATTATGGGGGTATAGCTGTTTAGGTTACATATGTTGCCCTTGCCCCCCTCTCCCTCCCTAAGTCTGAGCTTCAAATATGTCCATTCTTCAGGTGAAAAACTGTCCACATTTTATTAAAAAAAAAATACCTGGTTACCTGACCTGTTCTTACAGACTACTCAATCTGGGAGAAGAGGAGGACATCATTCATTCATTCATTCAACAAATGTTTATTGAGGACCTGCTATGTGCCCAGCACTATAATAAGACTTGGAAAGACAAGAATTCTTGGCGAAAGACACAGCTCAAGTCCCTGCCCTAATTGAGTTTACTTTTTACGGGCATTCAGTGGTTGGAAATTGTTATGGACTGAATTGTGTCTCCCCTCCCAAAAAAAAATGTGTATGTTGAAGCCCTAGCCACAATATAACTGTATTTAGAGACAGGGCCTTTAAGGAGGTAATTAGTGTTAAATAAGGTCATGAGGGTGGGGCCCTAACCAGATAGAATTGGTATCATGATAAGAAGAGGAAACAACACCTGAACCCTTTCTCACAGAAACAGCAAGGAGGCAGCCTTGTGCAAGCCAGAAAGAAAGGTCTCATCAGAATCCAACCCTGATGGCACCCTGATCTTGGACTTCTAGCCTCCAGAACTATGAGAAAGTAAATTTCTGTTGTTTAAGTCACCCAACCTGTGGTATTTTGTCATTCAAGCCTGAGCAGACTAATTAAGAAAGCCTCAATGGTTACTGTATGAAGACAAGAGAGGAGGAAGGAAAGAAAGAAAATTGCTCACAGAATAAGAATTCTGAGTGATTTTAATCATCAATTAGATCTTTTTCCATTCATTTAACAAGATCACTCCTTTTCTTATGGAATCCAGAAGAGAAAAATCCATAATTTCGCTTGATATGCCCTTTAATGATTACGTGGCTTTGTCAACACCATCTAGAGCCTTTTGCTGCACGGTTGTGTCTAACGTGCATCTACCTGCCGGGCTCATCTACTATGCCCACAGGAAGTCTCGGCCTGTTCATGCACCAGCTGCTGCGGCTCAGGGGCCAGGATAAATATGGCTGCAGCCCTCTCAGGGTTTTCTTATTTCTCTAGTGAACCAAACACTTCGATTCTCAGTTCCAGTTTTAATTGGCCAAGGGAGCAATTTATTTCCATATATAAGCAATCTCTCTTCACATCTCTGAATCAACAAAGACAGTCTGCCCTCCCTTGACTCTTAAAACTAGGTATGCACACATTCCAGCTAACTGCCGCACGCATCAGATCCCTGCTCCCTCAGCTAAACTCTGGGTGTTTGTATTTGTTAGCTATTGCTATTTAACAAATTATCACAAACTTAATGGTTTAAACAGCACCTGTTCCTGATCTCCATATCTGTGGGTCAGAAATCCAGCTGAGCTGGGTCCTCGACTTCAGGGTCTCTCACAAGGCTACAGTCAAGTTGCTGACCAGGGCTGGGGTCTCATCTGAAAGCTTGGCTGGGGAAGGAGCCACTTCCAAGCTTACCCAGATTTTTGGCAGAATTCTGTCCCTTAGGGGCTGTTGGACTGGAGCCCTCAGTTCCTTGCTGGCTGTTGGCCAGCAGCCACCCTAAGTTCCTTGCCACATGGGCTTCTCCAACATGATTATTTCCTTCACTGCCAAAGCATAAAAGCCAAAAAGGCAAAATGCCACCTCCTTCGCTGTTATCCTCCTAGTTAGAGGCAAGTCACCAGGTCCAGACCGCTCGAAGGGGTGTGGGTTGATTATACAAGGACATGATATCAGGGGGCAGCATTAGAAAACCTCCCACAGTGTTGGTGAGCAGAAAAGAAGCCACTCAGATCCATCAGTCATCTCCACATCTCTTCTGCATCTCCGGAAGGTATGCAAGGATACCTTCTTGTTTCTTGAGAAAAGGGAGTGTAGGAAGGTGATGCTGGTTTGGTTGTGATCATCAATCTCGTAGAAGTCAGTTCAATTCTACAAACTTTCTCCCCCTGCACTCCAGACACCTGTTACCATCAGCCACCTAGATGCCTGATCGGTACCACCTACTAAACCCATCCGAGGTATGACTTATATAATGTCTGCCAACTGTTGCTCTTCCTGTCTCAGAAAATGGATCGCGAGATTCCAATTTCTCAAGCCAGAAACTAAGAAGTTACCCCTGACTCCGTCCTCTCCCTCACTCTGCCTTTATGGAGTACAATATTAAACAAGTATTTCTAAGAAGCATAATAAGTTATGTGGAAGGGGATCTACACGGCAATAGGGGTGGCTATTTGGTGGGGATGCAGGTGGGGTAGAACAGCAAGGGAATCCCATGTGATTTGGGTAAATTAATTGACTCCGGAAGATCTAGTTTTCTCAACTAAAAACGAGGAGATAATAACAGGAGACACACATTTGATCCTCACACATTGGCATGAGGATCAAATGAGACAATACCTGTAAAACGCTGACTATATCATACATCCTACAAGCCGTCCGTCTGTGCCCACTACATACCAGTGGCTAGAGATGCACATTGCGGCTGTCAGCGTTGCTCACTAACTCAACAGACAGCCTCTCCTCTCTTACAGTCTCCACTTCACAGGCCAAAAAGCTAACTCTACATTTCCCCAGTCTCCTTTGTAGCTAAGGCTTTTTTTTTTTTTTTTTTTTTGCTGATAGGAACTTCTTCCTTGAACAAGGATTCAGTGTCTGCAATATCAGCAGCCATTTGTGTCCATGAGGCAACAAGCATTTAGTTAAACACCGACGCACTACGGGTGGTGGAGTGGAAAATGTTTGTGTTTCTGATGACATTGTCAAACAGCAGAACCAATGCAAACATCCAGCTACCTTCAGGCTTCTTGTCACCTAAGAAAAAGAAACCTCTACATGTTTAAGCTACTGTTTATCAGGTAATTCTATTACCTACAGCTGAAAGGATGCCTAACAGATAGATGTTTTGATAGCGTGGACGTCAAATATCTGAAATTTTAGGCCAGAAATCTTGGCCAATGTCACAACCTCCATCAAGCCAAGGTTTGAGATCCTGTCTTTTTTCCATAACTTCTGATAAATAGTGTAAATGCAGGAAAGTTGTGTGACTTTTATAATATGCTCTATTTGTGCTTCTTATCAATTTATCACATTTACCTAAAAACAATATCCCTGACAATGAAAAGAGCACCACATATTCAAGGCTTCAATATTATGTTAAAGAATCAGTAAGGAGAAGAGGAAACTGAAACGAGGAAGAATGTCAGAAAGAGACAACAAACAAAAATAAAAGGAGAGAAATAAATATAATGCTATAACCATGTACAGTATCAGCTTTTAGTTTCCAAAATTTTTACAGTCACCCTCAAGTATAAATTTATCATGTGACATTTTCCCACATTCTGTCTCTTCCTGAGAATTCCCAACATCCTATTTCAGGATCATAGGAGACATATATATACATATACAGACATCAGACAATTTGCAAAGTAGACACACACCTATTCAGTGTGAGTTCAAGGCTCAGTAAGGATCTAACTGCTACAAAATATCTGGTCTTCACTCCTGCCCAGAAGTGCCAATACCTGGCTGGAAACGCTATCTTGAGACTTACCAAAGTGCAGGTGGTGTAGCAAAGAGACTGGCTCTAGAACAGCAACGGCCACCGGCCACCTGCGGTCATTGAGCCCTTGAAATGTAGCCAGTGCCGTGTGTTGAAATTATAATGTGTCATATATACTGAGCTAAATGAAATACATTTCTAAAATTGATTTCACTTGTTTCTTTTCATTTAAATATGGCTACTAGGAATCTTTAAATTATACATGTGGTTCTCACTGCATTTTTTATAGACGGTGCTGCTCTGGAACATGACAGCTCCCGTTAGCACAGCAGCCCAACTGCACGTCCCAGAACGAACTGGCCTCTAAACACTAACCACAGGATGTGGACATTTCCACGTGGAGTACAGCAAGGTTGAAAAGGACGGGTCTGAGCAGAAAGCGGACATGAGTCTGCCAAGGGGAGAGCAGGCTTAATGGGGTTTCGAGAGGCTGGGGGAATTGGAAGGAAAGGGGAAGTCTTCAAAGAAGACAGCTGGCTCCAAAACCATGTTTGGGCTGCGGTGCGATCTCACCTGGAGCCCATTCCATCTGCCTCGTCGGGCTGTTCTCTTGTGCTTCTTGTGCCATTCGTCCACACTTCAGTCACTTTCTCAGGGACGTTTGGTGTCCATGAGCTATTTTACTTGGCTGCTTCTTCCAGCCCCTTCCATGACTCCTGGTGTGATAAAGGGCTTTAATGCCCTGGGGCCACTGTTAATGGCATTCTAGTTGCAGAGATCTAGTCTGCAGTTAACTCAGACACAGAACCCCCAAACTACATTCTTGAAATGAGCTCTGTGTCGGCAGAGAATCTTTTCCATCTTCTGCTCAAAGCCTTCAAGGCCTCCGTCCGCTATGACAGATGGTCAGTTTCCATTAAGAGCCTGGCAGCCCACAGCACATTCTCTCTGGAAAGCATTGGCTGCGGTGGAGAAGCCCATTAAATGAGCAAGTCAGCAGAGCTTCAATAAACAATCAGATTAACAGCTCAGTAGGAGAGTTACAACCCCATAAGTAATAGATTTAAAACCCCACTGGCCCCAAGTTGTGGGTCAGCGGAAGCATTTGCCTGTGAATGTTTTTTGGGCAAAGAGCCATTACATTACCTGGTGGTCTCTGTGTGGGCTCCTTTTAAATTTAGTCCTATTTGAGAGTAGCAAAAAAGGGGCATTTACGAGATGACAAAACTTTGTGTTTTATAATGCTCTGTGAGCCAAACCCAAAACCTTCCACATTTTTAAAATTAATGAAGCAAAAAAAAAAAAATACATTTATTTGAGGGTAGAGCTGCTAGTCAGATATGAAGGAAGTTTACCTCCAATAAATGCCCTAAGTATAGGGATCTCCTAGTAAGGGCTTCTCCCTATCCCTGCAGCAGAAGCTGAGCTATTCCAGGGCCTTCTAAAGGCTCAGTCAGTAGGAAAGAGAGACAATAACCACACAAGCACCAAACCTGAATGCAAGAAAAAAGATTCCGGCCGGGCGCGGTGGCTCACGCCTGTAATCCTAACACTCTGGGAGGCCGAGGCGGACAGATTGTTTGAGCTCGGGAGTTCGAGACCAGCCTGAGCAAGAACGAGACCCTGTCTCTACCAAAAATAGAAAGAAATTAATTGGACAGCTAAAAATATATAGAAAAAAAATTAGCCGGGCGTGGTGGCACATGCCTATAGTCCCAGCTACTCAGGAGGCTGAGGCAGTAGGATCATTTGAGCCCAGGAGTCTGAGGTTGCTGTGAGCTAGGATGACACCATGGCACTCACTCTAGCCCGGGCAACAAAGTGAGACTCTGTGTCAAAAAAAAAAAAAAA
>CAUYSK010062481.1:0-33054 GCA_963575035.1 Avahi laniger | reverse complement strand
ATTAAGTACGCAGAGGAAGTGGAGGCTTGGTAACTTGCACACCTGCCCCAGAACCAGGCTGGTATAATTTGAACTGTAGTTCAGAATTGTGGGGAGCTGGGCGCAGTGGCTCATGCCTGTAATCCTAGCACTCTGGGAGGCTGAGGCGGGCGGATTGTTTGAGCTCAGGAGTTCGAAACCAGCCTGAGCAAGAGCGAGACCCCGTCTCTACTAAAAATAGAAAGAAATTAATCAGACAACTAAAAATATGTAGAAAAAATTAGCTGGGCATGGTGACGCATGCCTGTAGTCCCAGCTACTCGAGAGGCTGAGACAGAAGGCTTGCTTGAGCCCAGGAGTTTGAGGTTGCTGTGAGCTAGGCTGACGCCACGGCACTCTAGCCTGGGCAGCAGAGTAAGACTCTGTCTCAAAAAAAAAAAAAAAAAAAAGAATTGTGGGAGGTAAATGGGCATTTGCAGATCATCTTAGGAACCTAGTTACTATTTTCCTTATGCAAAAATGTATTTCAAGTACATTTGGAGCAACAACTGGTTTTCAAATGATTTTTTGGATAATAGCCCCTTTGTTGCTGCCTACCCGTCATTCCTTAATTTGTTGGTAAGGCTTTTTGATGTAAAGTTGCCCCATGCTTGACTTTCTAGGGAAAATGAAAAATGTGAATCTTGGTTAAGTGAAGATTACTTTTTCCTGTTTTTAAAAGACACTGTTAATTGAAAACTGCTGAGTCGGCCAGGCGTGGTAGCTCACACCTGTAATCATAGCACTCTGGGAGGCAGAGGTGGGTGGATCGTTTGAGCTCAAGAGTTCGAGACCAGCCTGAACAAGAGCAAGACCCCGTCTCTACTAAAAATAGAAAGAAAATTAGCTGGACAACTAAAATTATACAGAAAAAGTCCCAACTACCCGGGAGACTGAGGCAGAAGGATCGCTTGAGCCCAGGAGTTTGAGGTTGCTGTGAGCTATGCTGACGCCACAGCACTCTAGCCTGGGCAACAGAGTAAGACTCAATCTCAAAAAAAAGAAAAAAAATAGATAACTAGTGAGTAGAGTAGATAATGTGTGTAAAAGTGTTTCATAAGTAAACTAAGTATCCCTGTACAGATGTCTGTTACTATTGTGGTTGATATAGTACCCAAATACATTGCTTTTTTCTTTTAAATCCTGGATATTGGATTACAGGATGACCATAGGAAGTTAGAAAGTTAACATTTCTATTCTTACCATAAGTAAGACCATTATCCCCTTCAATGGCAATTTATATTACTGTATTTTTGAAATATTTGTTGAGTATAGGTGTTGAGGTTTTGTGCTATTTTTCTTTTGAGTCACCATTGGGTAGGTTTCAGATTGGAAAAAAGAATAAAGTGGAAAAACCCAAATTCATGTAACTTTAAAAAGCTGAGCCAAGTGCCTATCAGTTACAATTATAAATTTGAAGGATTGTACTTTTTGTACAGAACAATTTCTTGGTGATTTTTTGCTTCTTTTTGGTTGGATCTTCAAATCATAATGTCTAGAAGAATTAAATATGAACCATAGTATACTATAGATCATGAATAAAACTAATTTTCCTTTCTTGTAATCATAATACAATAATTCTGTAGTGAACCATACTGAGTTAATGAAAACAAATTATTTTTAGATTTGCTGTTAATAAGAAAAATGAAAATTTCAGGGATTTATATGTATCTCCTTAACATAATGAAGACTTAGAAGTATGATCCTCTGGAAAGTTTTCTTCTGTTCTTTTTTCTTTTTTTTTCTTCTCTACTCTTGCTTAGTCCTGACCTTCCCCCATTGCCTGCTTTTTCTCATCCTGACTTTTCCTCTGCTGCTCTATTTTGATACCTTTCTGTACATATTATATTTGTTTTATTATGTAAGTACAGTGTAATCTTTTTTGCATACTTTAATCAACAATTTAAACTCAGCATTGTATAATATTAATACTACCAGCAATGCATGTTACTTAACTGAGATGACAATAGTTTGAACAGTGAGGCCAGTTTTGACTATATGTGTGCAATAACTATATCACAGCGGTCACCTGCTGACAGCAGCAGTAAGATTTCATGTAAGCTGCATCCTGATTTTAGGTATGGTAAAATGTGAAAAACATGAGTCTGAGAATTAATGAATGTTTAAATTTCAAAGATAATCTTTAAATTGTTGGTTGCAATGTCAAAAGTTATTAAGAGATTTTTTGATTAATAGTATTACAGTTTAAAAGAAAGTTACAATTTGCATGAAAATGGAAGAAATATTCATTTACATTACTCAACAAAAACCCTTTTCTTACTTCTGAACTCAAGGATAATTTTTAGTTTGGGCTGGGCATGGTGGCTCATACCTATAATCCTAGCACTTTGGAAGGTGATGGCAGGAAGATCACTTGAGGCCAGGAGTTCGAGACCAGCCAGAGCAACATAGCGAGACCCCGTCTCTACAAAAATAAATAAATAAACAAACAAATAAATAATTTGTTTTAGTTTGGGGGAATTAGGCTTACTTATGAATTTAGTTTATTTTCACAAGCTGCTACTGGAACTCTTGTCAATTCCTATTGTATTAAATGCCCATGCCACATACTTTCTTTTTGCTTGTTTTAAAAGACTCTTGTTTCAACTGGATATTTTTGATTGTAAATACCCACTCTCACCCTCAAAGAGCACAAAACTTTTGTACTCAATTTCATAGGCCTAACAATGCAGAGGAATTTGAAGAAACTGTTAATGGTGACCTCTGCCTTACCGTATGTACACCTTCTGAGATAATGTTAACAGTTTGGTGTGTATGTTATACCTTTCTTTTTGCTCTTTTTTAAACACATCTACAATTATGTGGTTGTTACAAAAAGAGCATATGAGACATTCCCTTCTTCTTGTCTTTATGTGTTATGTAGATCTATCTTGGTTTCTATACATAAATTTAACTCATCTTCCTTAATTCTATAAGTTATTCATTCATTTTTCTATCAGTGGACATTCAGGTATGTTCTAGGGTTTTTTCTCTGCAACAAACAGTGCTACAGTATACATATTTTGTACATACATACTTATGTATAGGTAAGATATGTCATGGAATTTTAAAATTGGATTTGTTCGATAAAGTATGTATAAGTTTTAAATTTAAATGTATTCTCGGTTTTGTAAAAAGGTAGTGCAGATCCACTCTTAACAGCAATGTATTAGGCCATTAAATATGAAATGTCCAATTTCGAATCAAAAGTGTAGTTTATTAGAAGAAGCAGTACAGTTAATCAAAGTATGTGTCTAAACTATCAGCACATTTTGTCATCTTAGTTTAGCTTGTTTATGTCAGCAGTGAAGAAGCCTGGAGAGTAAGTGGTGATGAAATTGAAAAAGGCGTTTTTCACAGCTGTTGAGAATTGAATATTTTTTCTTAGAAGAACTGATCACTGGGACTTGAGAATGTGTGGGTGAAAAAAAAAGTGAAAAAAAAAGAAAAAAAGAGACAAAAAAAAGAACTGGCCCAAAGTCTGAAAGAAGTGGTGGTCAGTTTGTGTAAGGTCTGGTGAATGCATTGGATACTAGAGAATTTCTAAGTCCAGTCTCTGTAGTTTGAACAGTGTTGTTTGTGCGACATGTGGTTGAATGTTGTCTTGTAAGAGGATTGGCCTGTCTGTGTTGACCAACTCAGCTGTTTAATCACAGCCATTCTCATCATTTCGTCCACTTGGTTGTAGTAGACATCTGCTGTAATTGATTGACTAGGTTTTATGAAGCTGTAGTGCATAATGCCAGTACTGGACCACCAAACAGTCACCATTAGCTTTTTTTTCGATGAATATTTGGTTTTGGACTGTGTTTCAGCACTTTTATCTTTATCCAGTTATTGTGTTAAATGCCTGTGATTGTCAAAAAGAATCTGTTTTTTTTTATCACACGTGACAATATGGTGTAGAAAGGGTTCCCCTTTATGTTGTGACAGCAAAGAAAGGCAAGCTTCGAGATGATTTTTCTTTTGATGTTTGTTTAATTTATGTGGTACCCATCTATCCAGCTTCTTTACCTTGTGGATTTGTCTTGTGTGATCTGATATTGTAGAAATAGTAATGTCAAACCTTGTTAATTTATGCGTAGATTCAGATGGATTCACTTACACTACAGTTGTTAGTTTATTATTATTCACCTTGGTCTCCTGTTGTCCACGCGGCTCATTTTTAAGATTAAAATTACCAGAATGGAACTTTTTAAAAATACCACATGTTCATTAGCCACATCTTTTCCTAACACTTTGTTGATATTTTGAGCTCTGTTGTATTGGTTTTACAACAGAACTCATATTTGAAAATAATACGAATATTTTTTTTTTTTTTTTAAGACAGAGTCTCACTCTGTTGCCTAGGCTAGAGTGCCGTGGTGTCAGCCTAGCTCACAGTAACCTCAAACTCCTGGGCTCAGGCAATCCTTTTGCCTCAGCCTCCTGAGTAGCTGGGACTACAGGCATGCGCCACCATGCCCGGCTAATTTTTTCTATATATTTTTAGTTGTCCAATTAATTTCTTTCTAGTTTTAGTAGAGACGGGGTCTCGCTCTTGCTCAGGCTGGTTTAGAACTCCTGAGCTCAAACAATCCGCCCGCCTTGGCCTCCCAGAGAGCTAGGATTACAGGCGTGAGCCATCGTGCCCGGCCCTGCCTTTTTGCTTTTTTGTCAGTTGAACGGACAAGTAATGTTTTACCACATAATTTTATACTTTAAATAAAACCATCTTGTTCTCTAGTAGGTTCATGTACTCTTTTAATTGTTACTGTTCTCTCCCTTGCTTCACAACATTGTAAGATCCCCAAATTCTAGTTTCAGACAGTTGTAAATTTGGGAGTAATCTACATAAAGGGAGTATTAATATACCTACCTTCCTCCTCCCCATTCTTATTTGTTTTGTGTTTACTGCATATCTTATTTTTCTGTTGAAACACATGAATGCAGCAGCTCTCTTAAAAATGCAGCTCCTCCTTTCCATGTCAGGATCCAGTGGTACTAAAATATCTTGTGTGTAATTTCTCATCTTTAATCCCTGTTGATCACTTTGGATAACTGCAGTTGCTCTATTTATTAAGACTCAGCCTTTTTACTTACCAATGTTGGAACGTCACCTAGTGGTGAAAGAGTACAACAGCAGGCCATATACGACAGCCATGCTTGTGTGGATCAAAACTTTTACGGTTGAAATCTATTATAGAAATTGGTCCACCTACTTTATTTAGCAAAGAAGAAGTTGAAGGAACTTGCATAATAGTTCATGTTGAAGTAATTGTCATTTAAGGACAAATTAAAGTTGACTCTTGCTGTGTGCTCTTTTCATTTGTTTTGGAGGTGGGGGAAATTGTGTTCCTATCCCTAGTATAGTAATGATCCTGACATATATATACACACCTTACCACTTAGATTATAAAAATAATTTAGAATTTGCTGCTACTTATGCTGTATTATGGGCTAGTTCTTTTCCTCAGCTGGACCAAAATGTACAGAAGATAGCAATAAATATAATTAACTGTAACTTAATACTTCTTAAAGAAGCCTTGAAAATGACTACTTTCTGTTGCCTGGGTTAAAATCACTTAAGAATGAGATCCAGACAAAGGGAATATCTGATAGAGCACTATGAAACATTTTAAAGGTTCCTGCAAATTGTAGAATTAGAAGTTTATGCATATGGTTAATCAAGTATTCAATCTTTCTGCTGGTAGAAACATTCAAAAAGCATTAAAGTCTTTTCCTTACTCTCATTTCAGCCCAGAGGTAGCCATTGTCATCAGTTTTTTGGTATATTTGGCTTTTGATTATCTTAGAGTTAGGTGCCAGTTTTCTCTCTAGGCCATTTCGATTCTGCCAGTTTTGAATGTTCAGTCTATAGGATGGATTTTATCACTACTTCATATTGCCTGCTGCAGTATTTTTCATGATAGATAGTAGGATTATGAAATATATCTAGCAGTTATAACACTTTTATAACTCTTAAACCTTGAATGTGGAGGGTTTTTTTTTTTTTTTCTTTTGAGACTGAGTCTCGCTCTGTTCCTGGGGTTAGAGTGCCATGGCATCAGCCTCACTCATAGCAACCTCAAATGCCTGGGCTCAAGTGATCCTCCTGTCTTAGCCTCCCAAGTAGCTGGGGCTACAGGTGCATGCCACCATGCCTGGATAATTTTTTCTATTTTTAGTGGAGATGAGATCTCACTCTTGCTCAGGCTGGTCTCAAGAACTCCTGAGGTTAAGTGATCCTCCCACTTCAGCCTCCCAGAGTGCTAAGATTACAGGCATGAGCCACCACACCTGGCCAAATGTGGAGTTTTGAATAGTCACATACATGGGAAATATTTAAGGGAAAGTATGAAAGTTTAAAGACTAGAGTAGCTTGAATAATTAAAACAGAAAATTTCTTATTCACATAAGTAGACATTTAAAAAATGCAAACTGTCTTATGTTGCATGTAAATGATTTTTATACATTCCTTTATTATAAAGAGAAAGTAATTTCTTTTATACTTATTTAGTTTTGTAAATTTTGAATAATACATTTTTAATTTGTAAGTCCAAAGGTTAAGTTTTCCTTTTTTTTTTATTTTACTAAGTACTATGCAATTAGACAAAAAGCCACCATTTTGCGGAAGGATGACTGTCCTACAACGTGGGTTTTCTCTGAATAAAAGTGTTGATTTTTTTAGAATAGTATATATAAATGATAAAGATGTATGTATGTAAGAATTATGTAGTACAGGCTAAACTCATTTTTTATATTGATCCTAATACAGGTAATTGTATTATCTTCGTAATTATAACTTATTTTGTTATAGCTATCACATTGTGTTGTAACATATAAAAAAAATAAAGCCTAGTTATACAAAGACTCCACTTTACCAATGTAAATACAGTCCTGGTTTGGTGTATGTTGGATACAATGGTCTTCCTTAAGCCTAAACACAGAAACAAAAGCATGTATTATAAGAGAAAGTCCAAGATGGGAAGTGATAAAATGGGTATTGAGTAGAGCTTTGTTAAAATTGAGCTGGTATCCTTGTAAAATTTCCATGTATTCATTAAATTTTATTATGTCATTCTTATTGTTAGGAGTGATTGAAGTTTTAAGGTTTTCCCTCATAAAGAGTTGTCAAAATTTGATTATTATACTTTGAAGGTGAAGATTTTTGTTCGTTTTTTTTTACATATTTTTAAAAAATTTTACATATTTGTAAATTTGTAAATATGTAAAATGTTACGTATTTGTAATATGTAAAATTGAGATTGTTCAGTGAGTATAGTTAGGATTTTACATTTATTAGGGCATGTTTTATTTCAGTTGCAAAAGGTAGAACTGCTTTTACAAAAAGCAGAAGATTATTTTCTTAGTTGCTGTATGGATACTACAAATTTGAAAATAAAATAATATTCAGAGTGCTAGCTGTGCTGTTTATAGATCTTTAAAGTACTCTTTGCTTGTGTGGTCCTTAAAGTTGGATTTATCAGATCTTTATTTAACATTGGTAGGTATGTTTAATTCTCATAAAATCTGGGACTATAAAACAAAATGGGGTGAGTCTTTCTCATTCAATAATACAAGTTGTCATTAAAGTCTTAGTGCAGCTTTAATTTTAAAGTGTACCCCAGAAGTATATATGTTACAAACTATAAAAAAACACCATTGGAAAATTCAATTACTTGAATTTCTTTTATACTATTCAGTTTTGTGAATTTTGAATAATACATTTTTAATTTTCATTGTTTACTTCAATATTGCCAAAGATGGCAAATATTGACTGAAGTAAAAAATTAAAAATGTATTCAAAATTGCTTTACCTGAGGTTTTACTTGTGTTACAGATAATTCTCTAAATCACCTTGTGAAATTACCTGCTTGGAAAGTTCTAGGCACCTACGTAGAATAGCCTCAAGAAAACTTAGTAACGATGTACATACTTTACAGCTCATGAGAAACTCAGGTTTGAAGAAAGGATGTCTTAGAGGTTTGGAGATTTCTGTGCCTGTTGAAGCCAACTCTTCTTGTTTTAGGAAATGAGAGCTGACTAACTTTTGGTCTAGGCTAAAGATTGTTAATTGTTTTTAGCAATTAATAAGTAAATTTTCCAAAACTCATCTTGTTTTAGAAAATGAGATCTGACTTTTAGCCTAGGCTAAAGATTATATTTTAATTGTTCTTAATAATTAGGTAATGTGAAAAAGTAAACTTTAAAAATTAGCATTATATTGAACTTAGTGAATTTTATTCCCAATGGCTTCACATTGTACTGTGCTGCTTTTTTTTTTTCCCCACTCACATAGCAAATCAAGTTTATTATAAATTCAAGGAAGGGTTTGGTTAAGCACAATAGCCTATAAGCTCCTTACTATTTAGATAACATCAAGACTCATGCATGCACTGTGGAATTGGGACTTCAGTGAGCTAGCTAGGATTTATTCACATAATAGAAGCTCTTCCAGTGACAGATGGCAGAAGGGTATGTCTTCTGTAAACCCATTTAAAATTGGTGAATTAAAAAATCCTAAATTTTAATGTCTTAATCACTTTGAAAGCAGTTCAAACAGAACCCAAACAAATATTTGGCATAAAATTCTCATTTGAGTGGATTTTTATGCTTAGTTTTATTTTTATTAAGAGCCAGCTTTCAAAAGCCCTGCTAATAATATCAGCAATTGAGAAGAATGATGATACAGTGCTATTGGTAAGAAAAATTTCTTCAATTTGTTTTCTGTGATGTAGAAGTTGACTTGATTAAAGACCACATGTGCTCCAGAAAACCAACAAAGTTATACTTGCATAAGTTAAATGGATTTTAGAAGTTTGTTGTTAATGCTTTAAATGTGTAAATGGATATATGGTAGAATAGTATTTAATACATATTTTCATTTTGATAAGCAGTATATTTTAAAATATGTTTATTTTTTTAATCCTCACGGAGTCATCGAAATAATGTTTAAGGACTTTTATGCATGTATTTTAAATGTAAGAGCTGTTGGTATTGTCTTATTGGAGTTTGCTAAAAGTTTATGTGAAAAATGAATTTCTGGTAATTTACTATGAGGTATGTAATATGTTTAAAGTGAATAATAATTGGTGGTATTTAGAGCAACTTTTAATTTAAATTACCTTAGCATTTTAACTTTGGTAAAAGTTCGTAAGACTTAAGAATTTTACTTTAAAAAAAGTAACTAAATTTTAGAGAAATTACACTTATAAAGAGTAATAATATGGTCAAGAATTGTATTTAGAGAAGTATGAAAATAGGTTGCTATAGGCAGTAAACTGTATAATATTAATAGCTCATTTAAAAATAGAGTGTTTCTTGCTGTGGTTAGTTTGTAACTGTAGAAGATGAGATGAAAAGTTAGTTATACTGGACTAAAGTGAACTCATTCAAGAGATACTTAGGGAAAAGCTTTTAAATAGTTATAAGTGCATGGGCTTAATGAAACACTGAATTTTAATGGCAATTCCTTTTCTAAAATTGTAAAACATGCTTATTTATCTGTTAATACATTCTACATAGAAAAATTAGGATTTACGAAAGTGAAAAGTACATCTGTGTTTCTAGGGAGTGAAAACAAGACAAGAATGAAGAATAGTAAAATTCAAAAACCAATAGCAAAAGTTAGATGAATTAAGAGTTTATGGATAATGCCTGGTTCATAGTAGATTGAGTTAGTGGATTTGGGCAGAGTGCCCAAGATTTTATGGTTCTTTGTGCCAGTAATGAATGTCTTCTGAAAATTTCCTTCTATCTCAAAGCTTCAGATTGTTGGCTTTTATTTTATTTATTTATATATCTATATTTTAGAGATACTATGTTGCTCAGGCTAGACTCTTAACTCCTGGGCTCAAGCAGTCCTCTCACCTCAGCCTCCTAAGTATCTGAGACTGCAGGTGCGTGCCAGTGCACCTAGCTATTTTATTTATTTTTTAAACCTTTCTATCATGGACAATTTCTACATATTAAAATGAAGAAAGATTAGCATAATGGACTCTCATGTATCCATTCACTTAGCTTTTAACTCAGTTTTAGCAGTTATTAAACTCATGTCCATTCCTTAACCAATAAAGATGGATTTTTTAATTTAAAAATTTTTTATTTGGAAGTAACAAAACCCACAAAAAAGTTGGTGTATGGATGTGAAGTTGTTTATTAAGTTCCTTGATTATCTTTCTGATACTTGCAGAACCTGTAGTGATATTATTCCTGATATTGGTAATTTGCGTGGCTCCTCTCCTTGTTTTCTTTCTCTCTTTTTGATGAGGATAGTTAGAAGTTATTAATTTTGCTGACTTCTAAGAACCAGCTTTTAGTTTCACTTTTTTCTCTATTCTTTCTTTGTTATTTCAGTGACTTCTTCTCTGGACTTAACAAATGCTCTAGCGGTTACTCAATTTCCCTTAGTGGTTACTGTGTGGGAGTAATTTGCTGTTCTTTTTCTGCTTTTCTTAAGGTCGAAGCTAAGGTCATGATCTTTCTTCTCTTGGATACTGGAATTTAGTGCTATATATTTTCTTCTAAATACTGTTTTAGTGACATCCCACAAATTTCGATGTCTTCATTTTTATTAAGTTCAGAATACTTTGTAATTTCCACTTTGATTTCTTTGACCCATGGGCTTTTTAGAAGTATGTATTTTTGGTTTCTGATATTAATTTTTAAGAATTTTCTACTTAACCTTTCTGTTACTGATTTCTAATTTAATTCCATTGTGTTCAGAATGTTCTTTGAATAACTTGAATATTTTTTTATGTCTCAGAATGTGTTCTTTTTTGATGAATGTTCTGTGTACATGTTAAAAGAATGTGTATTCTGCTATAGTTGGGTGGAGTTTTTTATAAATATCATTATGTTCACTTGTTCAGATCTTCTGTGTCCTGTTTTTGTAATCTGCTTGTCTACCAGTTATTGAGAGAGAAATATTAAAGTCAAATCTGCAATAAATCTGAATTTCTCTTTTTCTCCTTTCAGTTTTATCTGTTTTCCTTTTATATATTTTGAAGATCTAAGTACATACGTGCTTAGGGTTGTTATTTTCATCTTCATTATTTGACCCTTTATCCCTGTGAAATGACTACAGTCAGTCACTTCAGTTTTATTTTGAGTAGTGTTTACATAAATATCTTTCTTTTGCTTTTAGTTTACTTTGTCTTTATATTTAAAATGCACTTCCTGTGGGCAGCATATCATTAGATTATGCTTTTTAAAAATATGGTCACAAACTCTGCCTTTTAATTGCTGTATTTTAGACCACTTATATTTAATGTGATTATTGATATTAGGTTTAAATCAACCGTCTCGCTATTTGTTTTATTTGTGTCATTGCTTCTTTGTTTCCTTTTTTTCTTCTTTGCTTTGGTTGTTAGATCATTTGGGTACTTTTTTAATTCTGGTTGATAGCCTTTGTTGGCTTTTTAGCAATGAGTTTTTGATTTTAATGGTTACTTCAGAGTTTATAGTATGTAATAAACATACTCTGATATGTAATA
Source organism: Avahi laniger (assembly GCA_963575035.1). NCBI lineage: Eukaryota > Metazoa > Chordata > Mammalia > Primates > Indriidae > Avahi > Avahi laniger. The sequence goes on along the minus strand of CAUYSK010062481.1, from coordinate 21,559 downwards.
AGCATATCAAACAGAGTATGTAATAAACATACTCTGATACTTTCACAAAACATACAGAGTATGTAATAAACATACTCTGATACTTTCTGCAAGTATCAGAAAGATACTGGTAGACAAGCATCTTTTTCTTAGTTTACCTTAAAGTGATATTCAGCCACTTCATGTGTTGAATAAGAACTTTACAGTTGTTTGCGTTTCTCCCTGTTCTTTGTGCTATTGTTGTCATGTATATTTACCCACGTAGTTACCAGTTCCGATATTCTTCATTCATTCCAGGAGATCCATATTTCCATCTGTTATTTTTTTTTCTTTCCTGAAGGACTTTAACTATATTTATTTATTTATTTGAGTATAGATTTGCTGATGAAGAATTTTTTTCAGCTTTTATTTCTGAAAAAGTCTTTATTTCACATACATTTTTGGAAAGTATTTTTACTGGGTATGGAATTCTCTCGTTTCTTTCTCTCAGTACTTCAAAGATGTTGCCTCACTGTCTTTTCATTGCAACTGGATTGCAGTGATAGTTGCACAACTCTAAATTTACTATTTTTTTTATTTTTGAGACAGAGTCTGGCTCTATTGCCCTGGCTAGAGTGCCGTGGCATCAGCCTAGCTCACAGCAACCTCAAACTCCTGGGCTCAAGCGATCCTCCTGCCTCAGCCTCCCGAGTAGCTGGGACTACAGGCATGCACCACCATGCCCAGCTAATTTTTTCTCTATATATATATTTTTAGTTGTCCAGATAATTTCTTTCTATTTTTAGTAGAGATGGGGTCTCGCTCTTGCTCAGGCTGGTCTCGAACTCCTGACCTTGAGCGATCCACCCACCTCAGCCTCCCAGAGTGCTAGGATTACAGGTGTGAGCCACCACACCCGGCCTGTCTTCAAGTTTATTGATCTTCTTCTCCAATATTTAATGTCCTGTTAATCCTACCTATTGTATTTTTCATTTCAGACATTGTACTTTTTGACTTCTTAAGTTCAATTCGGTTCTTTTTTATATCTTTCATGTCTACTTAATGTGTTTAATCTCAGTACTTTCTTTTTGAATAAATGGAATACAGTTACAATAGCTATTGTAATGTCCCTGTCTACCAATTTTATTATGTCATTTCTGGGTGCTATTCTATTAATTGGATTTCTCATTATGGGTTATACTGTATTTTCTTCTTTGCTTAACTGTTAGTTTTAATTAGATGTCAGACATTGTGATTTACTGGGTACTGGATATTTTGTGTTGTAGTAAATATCCTGAACTGTTAGGCAATTAAGTTACTTGGAAACAATTTTATTATTTCAGGTCTTACTTTAAAGCTTTGTTAGCTAAGAGTAGAACAGTTTTTGTTTGGGGCTAATTTTAGCCCACTGAACAAACATTTTCTGAATATTCTCCCTTATTCCTTGTGACTAATGGAATTTTCCACTGTGGTTGGTGGAAACAGGCACTATTCCCAGCTGTGTGAGCCCTGGGGGTTTTCTCCTCTTAAATTGTTTTGCATGGTTCTTTCCCTGGCCTTTGGTAGTTTCCTCACATCTAAGTACTGATCATTACTCAGCTGAAGACTTGAGCGGCACCGTCCTGTCTGTCTTGGTGTTCTTCCTCGGTAGAGATCTCTCCTCTGGTGATGTGACCTGCAAACCTACTTGCTTTGGTGCCTTCTGCAGACTCCCAGGTTCCTCTCCCCAGCTCAGGGAAACTGCTGGACTCCCTCTGCATTCCCTGTCCTATCTTTTTTGTGATCTGTAAAGTCTTTCAAGTTAGTAAACTGGGACAACTGTAGAGCTCACCTAGTTTACTTCCTATCTCTCAATTATCAGCTTCATTTGTTATCTAATGTCCAATTCCTTGAAAACCATTATATAGTGTGTTTTGTTGTTGTTTTAAACAGGAGGGCAAATATGGTCCCTGTTGTTTCAGCTTGACTGGAAGCAGAGGTCTCCAATAAAAATTGGAAGTAATTCCTCCCCCCAGGAAATGTATTTTATGTGGTAGTGATAAGAAATGATGATCAGAATTAGGTTATCAAAAATGGCCTTAAAGAATCTTGAGCGAGGCTCCTGCAGTTCATTCTAGAGCCTAAGGAAGAATCAGAGACTAAAGGCTAAGAACCTCGGACTAGTAAGTATTCTTCAATAGGAACAATGTTAGAGCAGAGTGCCTTTGCCTTACCCTTTAAAGGTAGGCCTGTGCAGAATAAGACCATACCTTACACATTTAGGCAATGACAGCTCCTCTTTTCTTCAGGAAAGAGATTGGGCTTGCCTATTCTCTCCATAGTCTACAGCAGCAGACATAGCCCTGTGAGAATAACTGCCACCTGCAATTGTATTGATTTTATGAGTCATTCTTACCATGGTGGAATATCCCTGGCTTTGGGACTATAACACTGCCCTGGATGGAGGAGAACTTGTTACTAAATTGCCCAAAGGGTTTTGTATGGTGCTGTGGCTTATGTTAGAGAAGTTGGACGTAAGGCTTCTTTTCCACAACAGTATTTTTCTTGGTTATTTTGTTGATGATATAACATCAGAAGGTTTCAACAGTCTCATGTGTGGGATTGCTTTAAAATTCTGCATTGGATTTTACTTGGCTCTTAATTCATATCATGTAAAAGTAGATAGCTGTTGCTATCTTATCACAAATTTTTTATGTTGTGCAGTCAATAAGTTTTTGAGTGCCTACCATGTTTCAAGCCTGTGGTGCACTGAATAGATGAATAGAGGTATGGAATCTGAAATGAGGGAGGTAATATTCCCACTGTGTCTTGCAGAGATCAACCTTGTCTAAAACAGTGGTTATCAAACTTTTTGGTCTCAAACTCATTTACACTCCTGAAAATTTTTGTGGACACTAAAGAGCTTTTCTTTATGTGGGTTATATCTGTTGATACCATGTGATGAGTTTAAACTTATATTTTAGATATTAGTAAAGCATAATAATAAACTTATTACATGTTAGGTAACATTTTTCTGAAAATATCTATTTTTCAAAAAAATCAAAAAAAATATTGAGAAAACTGGCATTGTTTTACATTTTACAGATCTTTTTAATGTGTAAAATATAACTGAGTGTCTGATATTTGAAATACAGGAAAAAAAAAAAAGGAAAAATATGCCAGCGGGCTCAATGAATTTTCTCTCTAGATAAGCTTCCTGGGTAGTCAGAAGCGATCAACAGGTTGCCTAGTAGACTTGGCATCAGAGTGGTGGAGTGAGTGTGTGCTCTCCAGTAGGAGTACACCTACCATAGCCAGGGATTGCCATTCAAGTAATAGGTGCTCAGTAAATATTTGTTGCATGATTAATTTAATAACCTCTGAGAGGTTGTGGGGTTGATCTTACTGCTGTTGCTGTACCTCTTTACTATACTTCAGGGGATAAATCTGAATTGTGTGAAGTACATTTAGCTCAAGATGGTTCGTTAAACTAGCCCACTTCCCTGAATCTGGGGAATGAAAAAGGAAGATGCTCTTTGTAGTTCCTCTCAGAATTTAAATTGTTCTATATCAATGCTGTTACTAGTATAAATTAATGAAATATGCCAAGTTTTGTGGCAGTAACATGGGTTCAATAACTGGCATACCATTGAAAATGTCATTAGTAACAGCACTTTAGTGACCACTTAAATGTCAATTAAGGCCGGTCGCGGTGGCTCATGCCTGTAATCCTAGCACTCTGGGAGACTGAGGCAGGTGGATCGCTAAAGGTCAGGAGTTTGAGACCAGCCTGAGCAAGAGCGAGACCCCATCTCTACTAAAAAATAGAAAGAAATGATCTGGACAACTAAAAAAAATATATATATAAATTAGCTGGGCATGGCGGTGCATGCCTGTAGTCCCAGGTACTCGGAAGGCTGAGACAGAAGGATCTCTTGAACCCAGGAGTTTGAGGTTGCTGTGAGCTAGGCTGACACCACGGCACTGTAGCTCGGGCAATAGAGCAAGACTTTGTCTCAAAAAAAAAAAATCAATTAAAATTTGATACATGTATCACAAGATATTTCCCATGAGCAAGTGTTCATCATTGCATTGGAAGAATTCAAATTTAATCAACACATTTTAAAAGAACACTTCCATAATATAATAGACAATTGATAGAATGAAGTTGTACAGTCTACTAAGATGTAAAATTAATTCAGAAACATTTGTTTCTTTTCTTCCATCAGTTATCTTCAACTGTTCTGAAGCACAAGACCTTTAAACCACTGAAGATATGGACAAAGAAGAAAGGAAGACTGTCAACCAGGGTCAAGAAGATGAAATGGTAAGCAGTTTTTGTTATTTACTGTGAAGTGTGAAGAATATATTTCTGCAATTTATTATTCTAAGGAGCAGAAAAGTACAATTAAAAAACATCAGGTAACTCGATGAGCTTCTATTCCCAGCCTGTGTTTTTGAATTGGAATCATATAATATCTCTATTTGTTGATTTTGGTATAATTGTTTTTTCACCTGTGAACTCTCGAAAACTTAGGGAGCAGTATGTTTTTACATTTGATGATTTAAGAGGTTATGTTAGCTAATACTTAAATATAATCCCAAATAAAAATTTCTGATTTGATTTATAAAATATTTTAAAAATCAGTTTAATAAAAAGCCTTCTCCATTTTTTGTTGGAGTGGAGCCAAAAGTATGTCAGATAAAATCTAAGAGGTCCCGTGAAATGTAAAGTCAGATGATCAAGGAATAAATTTTTAGTATAAGTATGTCCCAAATATTGCAGAGAACAAACAAATTAATGTTTACTTGAAATCTAAATTTAACTAGACCCCCTGCATTTTCATGTTTTAAACTTGGCAACCCTTGTTGGGGCCAGGTGGAAGTAACCTGAAAGATCTGAAGTAATTCGGGTTAATGGGTCAAATTCGTAAGTCACAGTGGTATTGGGACAATTAGCAGATCGCTTGGGGAAAAAAAAGTTAAAATCTTGATCTCATCTAAATGCAGTGTGATATTCTGGATTATATCCTGGAATAGAAGTAAGACATTAGTGGAAAAACTGGTGAAACCCTAAGACTGAATTTAGTTAATACTAATGCAGTAGTGTTAATCTTTTGATTTTGACAACTGTACTAAGATGTTAACATTAGGGGAGACTAGACAAAGAGTGTACAGGAACTCTAATATTTTTGCAACTTTTTTATGAGCTTAAGATTATTCCAAAATGAAACATTTATTTTAAAAAACCCACTACCTCATTACAAAATAACTTTCGGAAGAATGAAAAAGGTATGTAAAAATGGAATTTTAAAAGTTCTAGGAAAATATACTAAATATGATATACTATGTCAGTGGGAAAGAACTACTAAGCATAATATTAAATATAAAACCATAAAATATAACTTTGACAATGAACTTGTCAAAAACAGAATTTAAAGGTAAATTACGGATTGGAAAAATATTTATAGTTCATTTGGCAATAGTACCGATCTGGAAAAAAAAGAACTTTGGAATTCATCAGCTATATCATTTGATAATTAATTGTGTGATCAACTGTCCATGCAGGAGATTTATGGTTATAATTTGAGTCGCTGGAAGATTGCCATAGTTTCATTAGGAGTGATTTGCACTGGCGGGTTTCTCCTCCTCCTTCTCTATTGGATGCCCGAGTGGCGGGTGAAAGCAACCTGTATTAGGGCTGCAGTTAAAGACTGTGAAGTGGTGCTGCTGAGGACTACTGTAAGTCCATATATTTACTTATGGGTGATTATTTGGGGAGTAAAAGAATGTCTTTGTATATAGACATATACAGGATATAATGTGGAGTGGTAATTCTTGTATTTCTAAAATATCCCTGTTTGAAATGAATATTATTACAGTGATTATACAGTAATTTAAATGAATCTTAAAGATGATCAAATTTACCCCCTTCCTTTTATAGCCTTTGATTCCCTGAGAGATTAGATACTTGTCTGTTAAAGTACTGGCCCTTCAGGACTGTAATTAAGATCTCTCATTCACTAGGCCAACTGCTAGAGATGCTGCTGCATCTTGGGTTTTTTTTGTTTTTTTTTTTTAAATCCTAATTGGAAGCATTTTATAAGAGGTTTTAATATCTAGTGTCAGCATACAGATGGATAAATTAAGGAATTACTCATGATCTTTTATGAAATATTGATGTGTCTTTTGGTGACATATGTCATAAAAATTGTGAGCAATAGAAAGCACTTCATGTTTAAATTTAAACATCTTTGTGAAAAAGTTTAATGTTTAATGAGTAGGAAATGATGTTTTCTCAACTAGAGATGAGTAAATAATATTATGTAAAGAATGGAAATTAAATAAAAATAGAGGCTGTTAATATACATAATTGACTCCTTACCTCTCTCACTTTCTCTCTTGTAAGGATGAATTCAGAGTATGGTTTTGCGCAAAAATCCGATTACTTTCTCTGGAAACTCACCCATTTTTGAGTCCAAAATCTACAGCTAATAAGGTTTCTAATGGCCATGCAGTTCACTTAATTGAGAATCCAGCTGAAGAGAACAGGCATGAGTTGAGTAAATATCCACAGACTCAGTTGCAACAGGTATAGTGATTTAGTGTCAAAATTTTGTTAAAAACCAAAATTGTTTCATTTTATGTTATCATGTATAGCTTATAATTTTCTGTTTTCAGTTATTATTGCTTGAGGTAAATTTACATGCATCTAAAATATGTATAACACAATTTAGGTATTAATTTAAGTAACAAATTACAGTCACAAGCGATGATATGCTTTTTGATATAACATTTGTATATGTTCTACAGATTCGTTATTTTACCCACCATAGTGTAAAGTATTTCTGGAATGATACCATTCACAATTTTGATTTCTTAAAGTAAGTATCTTTCTTTTGTTTGGGTTATATTGTAAATGTCTTGAAAATGTTCTAGATAGAAAGAATCCATTTTAAAATTATGTAAAATTGAAGAAGTTTTTATTTTATAACTTTATTCACTTAACTAACAACTCTCTGGTGTTATTTGAAGGCTCATTAACCACTTTAAGTCCCATGTGCAACTTGTACCGTGGCAAAATTTACATAAAAGAATCAGTATGATGCTAAAATTACTGGGTCTGAATTCTTTTCAGTTTCACCTCAAAGTGAATTTTGAGTATAGCTCATAGACTATATTTTAACATAGAGTATATGAATCATCGCCTTTTAATTTGCTGACAGGTGTACTTGAGGAATGGAGTAGTAGACAAATTGAAACTCAGTTTTACTATGTCGCTATTGTCAAAGGTGTCACACCTTTGGGTAGGACAAATTGTGGTAATTCCTTAAAATTTATGCTATGTGGAGAGTTCAAGTTATATAAGTACTAAATTAATTAGAATTCTGTTTTTATCGCTGTTGTTAAAATGATTATTATAAACACTTAAATATCATTGTTTTAGATTGCCAAAGGATATCTTAATTATAGCAGTAAAAACAAGAATCATGTTATGAACATTCAAAATATTCACACATGAATCTTTCCTGAGACACACTAAAGAACTGGAACATTCTGGAATGCGTCTGGGCATTTCCATATACCTAGTTCTAAAGACAATTCCTGATTAAGAACCATTGCCTTAAAGAAAACTGCTAGTGAGCTGCTTTTTCGTTAAAATTTTTTTGAGTTGGCACTGGTCCCTGCTGCCTTATGGAGAAGTCATCAACCTCAGTGGGAAGAAATGTCAAACATATTTGCTGCCTGGCTTTTACCAGCCATAGATACTTAATAAAATTTAACTTATCCTAGTGATAGCACTGAATCATGAAGCTTACCTTTCCTATTTGAGAAAAGGGGGAAAGGATTTGAATTAAGTATGTGTAAGATTCTCTTTTCTATAACTGGTATCTCAGTTAAGCATAATTAAGACATTTTTGGAAAAAGTAGATATGTTAGTTGAATTCCAGTTAGAATTATTACAGACGTTAGGTATTGTCTATGATTCATAAATTCTATACTTCCGACCTAGGTGTGCATTAGCTTAGGGAAGGATTTGGATTGGTGGTTTTGTGGAGATAGAAGAAAATGAATAGGATTTCTTAGTTTGAATAAAAAACTGAAAAGGAAAAACTACAGATAGATAAAAAGTGAAACTTGTTCATTTTTAGTTTGGAATTCTCAAGTTAGTTATGCTTTACCTCAAATTTTTTTAGTTTAATTATTGCTTCTTAAACCTTTGGTACAGCCTTAAAGGATAATGATAATAACTTGAGTATTTATAGCCATCTTATCATGTGATGAATGCATTGGATAACTGAGAAGTTCTTGTGTTTGAGACTTAGACTTAATTACTGTTTATCTTAATTTGAGACTTTAAAATTCTCATTCATTATATCTAAATTTTTGTAAAGATTTCTAAGAAATTTGTAAGGAAGTCACAGCTTTAAAATCAGGCATATAGAAAAATGAGGCGTTAAGAAATTTGGATATTTTAAACATTGTTTAAAGTAAAAACTTTGGATTTATTTAGGGGACTGGATGAAGGTGTTTCTTGTACGTCAATTTATGAAAAGCATAGTGCAGGACTGACAAAGGGGATGCATGCCTACAGGTAATTTTTATCCAACTAAAGTTAGATCTATTCTCAAAATTCCTAAAATCACTAGTATATACAGTCAACCCTTTGCCATATAGTTATGCATATTAATAGGCATTTAAATATTATAGACAGAGCAGTTGAGAATGTGTTGATATTTTATTTGGGTAAGACTATCTCAGTTTTAAGAATTATAAAAATGTTAAGGCTAATATTTTGAAGTTGATACCCCTGAAATTATACCATATTTCATCAATTCTAAGGTGCACATTTTCTCACATTTTAACATTTCTGAAATTGACATGTGTCATACAGTTGGTGGAGTGTTATCTTGTACTTGACAGCATTTTTTATCTTTCTTGATCATACGGAAAGTAATGGAATGTCTTACAATTGATAGCATCTTAGATTTTCTGAAATACCTTTTTTGGAACTGTAAGCATGAGCTCAAATTTATAACAGTGAGAATTTGTAAATTGGGAGACATAATCTTTTTAATTGCTATCCTTTGTTAAAGCATAAAATATACCAGTGTATTGCATATTTTAAAGATAAATGCCATTTTCAAGTTAAATTAGAAATTTTCTTGTACTTTTGTGGCATGTTCTTTCAAATGGTTAGAACACACCAAAAAATGACTCATTCAGACTTACACTTCATAAAAGACAAGAATTACTATACCATATACAAATTACTATGAAAAGGGCCGGGCGCGGTGGCTCACGCCTATAATTCTAGCTCTCTGCGAGGCCGAGGCGGGCGGATTGTTTGAACTCAGGAGTTCGAAACCAGCCTGAGCAAGAGCGAGACCCCGTCTCTACTAAAAATAGAAAGAAATTAATTGGACAACTAAAAATATACAGAAAAAATTAGCCAGGCATGGTGGTACACGCCTATAGTCCCAGCTATTTGGGAGGCTGAGGCAGGAGGATCACTTGAGCCCAGGAGTTTGAGATTGCTGTGAGCTAGGCTGACGCCACGGCACTCATTCTAGCCTGGGCAAAAGAGTGAGACTGTGTCTCAAAAAAAAAAAACAACAAAAAACAAAAATTACTATGAAAAGGAATTGAATAGAAGGATTTAAATAAATTTTTAAAAGCATTTTTTCTTTTTTTCGAGACAGGGTCTTGCTCTGTTGCCCTGGGTAGAGTGCAGTGGCATCATCATAGCTCACTGCAACCTCCAACTCTTGGGCTCAAGTGATCCTCTTCCTCAGCCTCTTGAGTAGCTGGGACTGCAGGTGTACACCACCATGCTGGCTGATTTTTTTCTATTTATAGTAGAGATAGGGTCTCGCTCTTGCTAGGGGGGTCTCGAACTCCTGAGCTCAGGCAGTCCTCCTGCCTCAGCATCCCAGAGTGCTCAGATTACAGGTGTGAGCTACCATTCCTAGCCAAAAGCATTTTTTCTAAAAGTCAAATGTACAGTGTTTTGGAATGAACACTTTTAGTACAATATTCTTATTAGAAAAATAATAAAAGATCTCTCATATTTGGTTTCTTGCAAAAATGAATTCTAATTCAAAATTATTAAATTGTTTTCAAGATTGGAGAAGAGAACCTTTTGCTCACATGATTATAGACTAATGGGAAAGATAGTTGTCACATATAAAGATGTCAGACAAAATAAAATAAAATGCTCACAGTAGTTATCTAGCATTGATTTCTTGATTTAAATATTGTAGGTAGAGAGTTTGAATTGTAGAAGACAAGTATTTAGAAACATGAATTTAAGAGTACGTGGTTTGAGCTTTATCTGATATAATGCCTTTACAAAATTATACTATAATTATATAATGTAATACTATTACTATATTTTCCTATTATAGGAAATTGCTTTATGGAGTAAATGAAATTACTGTGAAAGTGCCTTCTGTTTTTAAACTCCTAATCAAAGAGGTAAGACTATTGTATATAACTTAACAGTTGTGATCAATAGATATAGATTTGTCAATTTGGAAAGAGTTATTATTAAGTAACAAGATATTCTTGGTTTTCTGTTTCCTAACTTTGCTTATTATTTTATTTGAAAGGTAAAAGTGGAGAAAGAATTCGGGACATAGATTTAAAAAAAAATTTGTCTAATTTTGCTTTTATTAAATGTCGACTTGTTTTTACTTTCAAGAAATTACACATTTAAGTTTTTCCTTATCTTACAGACATATCCACCTGTCTTTGTTTTCCTTCTTTTTTAAAAATCAATTCATCATATTTTCTTTTTCATATGATATTTTGTGGGACATTATGGGAGATCGGGCATTGTCCCAGAAGTTTGGAATTTTAAACATGACATGATGATCCACCTCGAGAAGCTTACATTGTAGTCTGGGGGGAAACATGTCAGTAGTTATTGTAGTGACTGGACTGTTCAGTTGTAAATGTATACAGATATGTGAATAAAGGATTATGGGCATGTAAAGGAAGGGAGTAAGTGTCTTTGCCTAGCAGTTAGGCTTTCCAGTCTTTGTTCTGGTTTTTGGCTAAAGATCAAGAATTAGTTGTATTGGGTGAATACTTTTAGTAGGAATAAGAATGTTTTCCATCAGTTCCTAAGGGTGGCCATATGGTCTTGCTTATGAACATAGCATAGTGTAGTAATTAGGAATTGGAAAGCCTGATTAGTGTAATATGTTTCTATCAGTAACTAACTTTGGTCTTCAGTAAACCTTTCTGTCTGCTACTCCTTTATCTATAAACTTGGACTAATAAGTTTTTTCTAGTTATCTCATTTGGTTTTGAGGTAAAATAGGACTGTATATGAAAGTGCTTTGATAATTACAGAAGCAATAATTTTAAAACAATGGGGGGGTTATTAATGAAATTGATAAAATGTCATAACATTTGGGTAAGCAAAATTCATTGTCCATTATCTCTTTTTCATTCAGGGTTTAATAATTATTTTCTTAGAGAAAGCAAAACAATATATATAACCCATTAACTTTTATCTTCCCTTTGGACTTCAGTGGACTTTTGACATATAAGTAAATTTGTGTTTTGAGTTCATGATAAGTAAACATTTATTCCATTTGATTAAATGTTTTGCATATTACTAGCCTAGAGGACATTAGAAATGAATGTACTTTATTGCTAAAACAGAATGCAGAACAGCTAAATTTATACACTTTAGCCTTTTCTAGCCAAATCTATATTTGGGTGATATGAATCTAAATGGATACCAGTAATTTAAATTTAGCTTATTTAGCCAAATTCTAATAGTTTAATGATAAACAAGAATTTCATAACATATTGTCCTACTCTTTAAGATGATAAAAGTTGCTGTTTGGTACTATATAATGTATCCTATAGGTATCTGTTTGGTTACTTGTCAGTGAAAAAGTGGAGAATCTGCATGGTTATATCTCATTCACTTTGACTTAAACATCTTGTTTTTTAGGTTCTCAACCCGTTTTACATTTTCCAGCTGTTCAGTGTTATACTGTGGTGCACTGATGAATACTATTACTATGCTCTAGCGATTGTGATTATGTCCCTAGTATCCATTGTAAGCTCACTATATTCTATTAGAAAAGTAAGTCCAAATTTATTATGGGTTTCACAACTGTATTTATATTTTGTAATAACATGTAAGCTGAGTATAATAGCTTGATACAAGGTAAATTCTCAATGTAGTATTTTAGTTGCATGAATATATACTCTTTCCTTCTTCCCCTACCTTTTTTGTTTGTTTGGGTTTTTTGGGAGGTTGGGGGGAAGGCAGGTGTGTTTTAGAGTCAGACTACCACTTGACTCCTTAGAGGACATAGAGATTTATAGTTGATTATTACAGACTGGAATACTGGAAGGCTGGTTCTACTGTTTCATTAAAACAGTCTCATTAAAGTCCTTATTTTGTCTTGAGCTAAAACAGTGAATAATCTCTGAATCTCTGACTCTTGCCATTTTATAAAGGCAGAGTAGTATGCATTTATTGTATTCATTTACTGAGGGAGGAATGGGTTCATATGGGCTTGTTTTTAATTTCCTTTTCCTCTTTCAGCAATATGTTATGTTGCATGACATGGTGGCAGCTCACAGCACTGTGAGAGTTTCAGTTTGTAGAGTAAATGAAGGTAAGTACTTGAAGTGACCATTGGAAGAATAAACCAAAAAAGATACCCACTAAGCACTAATGTGTGAAGTAAGCCCAAGGTATTATACATATATTAATGAATTTATTTTTTAAGAACTAAACATATATGTTTGGATTCCTGAATGTGTATCAAATTCATTCACTTATGTAAAACTATATTTTTCTTTTCTATGTGACAGGCACTGCACTAAGCTCTGGGGATTCTGTCTAGGGGCAGATGGTAAACAGTAACAATAAAGTGTGACAAATGCTGTGATAGGGAGAGGCCAGGGTCTTACAAGTTAGGGAGAGCTCATTTACTGTAGGTATCAGGAATAGCTTCTTTGACATATTTTTAAGTGGTGACTGTTTGTATTAGCCAGATAAAAGGTAGGTGAGAAATTGGTAAGGGGAAGGTGAGAGTGGGGAGAAGAGGGTTTTAAATGCCCAAAGGCCTGGAAATTATTAATATAAATCATGTGGTCATTGTAAGAACCAACAGAAATTCAGTGTGGCAGATGCAGCAATTAATTGACAGTGGGCCTTCTAAGGCAATAAATGTTAAGGAATTTGGACTCAGTCCACAAGGCAATGGAAAGCCATTGAAGGGTTTGAAGCAAGGGAGTGATATCATTTGGCTTCCATGTTCAAATTGGTTTAGAGGGGAATAATAACTGAGGGCCTCTTTATCAAGGTAGGGGCTGTAGAGATGAAGAGAAGTGAGAATACATTTGAAAGATAATAAATGTGAATATTTAACAGGATGTGGTGAATCATTAGATATTAGATCATGGAGAGGTGTCAGGCTGCGTGGATGGATGTTGGTGCTATTTAATTAAATAGGAGAACCTGGAAGAGGAGGAGGATTGTAGGAAGGATAATGTTTTGGATATGTAAGTTTGTCTGGTGAGATGTTGAAGAGGTAAAGGAGAGGCAGTAGCCGCTTTGATTTATCCAGAATACCAAATGAGTCTCCATTCTCTTAACTCAGTAGACTACACGCAAGGGATTTCTTCCTTCCCTGTGCTTTCTGGCCACTTGCTACTTTAGCTAGGAGGATCTTCCTCCCGTAGCTGCTGTCTTGGAGATATGTGGTTTGTTGATACTTCTCTTCTTGCTCTGCTGCTGCTGAAGTTGGGGACGCTAAAACAGACATACCTTTCGACTTTTATCTTCCTTACCCCCTTTGTATAGCTTTACATATCATTGATATTTTGTTTTCTGGTACACTTTTAAAAGGAATAGAATTTCAAGTGGCATTAAAGCTTTAAGGAAAGTCAAGTTTTACAATAGGGGCCTTATTTTAAAAAAAATGAAGATTAGTATACCTACTATGTACTAAATAATCTTATAAAAGTTATTTCCTCATAATTTAATAAACGACTTTCTTTTTTTTTTAAAAAAGGAAAGAGAGAAGAGTATTTGTCTTACAGACAAACATAACAAAGCAATTGCTTTCTCCTCACCCATCTGCATTTATAAACTAGTGTGACTGTCTTCTGAGCACAGTGTTAACCTGAGATGGGTGTGGGAGGTGAGAGGGGAGGGGAGAATGAGAGGAAAAGAGAGAGAATGCCTAAATATAAAGTGATCCTAAAGAAAACCTTTTCCCCCTGGCAAGATCTTTTCAAAAAGTGTTTAGCTAACTTAAATTTATAAAGAAATAATGAACTAGATAAAATATTGTAATGTTTAATTTATTTAATACATTTAGTAATATTTAAAATAATTTAAAAAAACTAACTTATGAATATTGAGAAGGTCATGAGACAGTGACAGTGAGAAAAAGAATACTATAAAAAATGCTGTTGAAAGAATGTTAAATTTTTTAGTGCTTCTTGTTGTTTCCGTGGAACTCTTAGAAATCTGAGTTTATTTTACCTGTTTCGGGGGGATCTTCTGTGTGGACTCATTGTGTCTATTTTCTGAGACTGCTAAATAGCTAAAATTGACCATTGACAGTTGTCAAGAGTGTTGAAGTTACTGACTTGCTTGGTTGGAGGGTACTTGGCATCACCTGTGCTCGGTTTGGCATCCCATCAGGAGACAAACTAGCTGACACACCACACTTTGTTTGCCTAGTAATCTTATTGGTCAAAACTTTCCATTAACCCCATTATATTATTAACTTATTGAGACCAGGTGACCATTGGATAGATTGTTTGCTATAGTTTTATTCCAAGTTAAAGAATATTCTTCTCAGATTTTTCTTTCTTTCTTTAAATTCAGAAATAGAAGAGATCTTTTCTACAGACCTTGTGCCTGGAGATGTCATGGTCATTCCATTAAACGGGACAATCATGCCTTGTGATGCAGTACTTATTAATGGTACCTGCATTGTAAATGAAAGCATGTTAACAGGTAAACTAAACTAAATGAGTAAATGTCACACAAATTGTTTATGATGATATTAGGATTAAGCAGCTACTGATTAAGCTTTTTCAGAATTAGCTATGTCATTTGTATCTTTACTCATGAATGTAATTAATGTGATGGATTTTGAAGATTTTTGAATTCTGAGTAGACCAAATTCTGCATTATATATACTCAGCTGTGCTACTAAAGTACTATGCTGGCCTGCCACTCTTGGCCTGCCACTGGCCACTTTTTTGACATGAGGAAATGGTTTATAGTAGAGAAAGAGGGAAGAAGACCCTTGCCTGCAGAGAATGCAACATACAGTATTTATTTCCCTATTTGATGTGTAAAAAGCGGGAATAAATAAAGATTTTATATTTTTCTTGAACTGAGGAGAAGTAAACTTTAAAATGACGTCTTGGCCAGGCGCAGTGGCTCACAGCTGCACTCCCATTACTTTGGGACACAGAGACAGGAGGATCACTTGAGGTCAGGAGTGTGAGGTCACAGTGTGCTATGATCGGGCCACTGTACTATAGCCCAGGCAACAGAGCAAGATCTGTCTCAAAAAAAATAAAAAATAAAAAAAAATTGTAAAATGACTTCCCTTTGGAAATTCACAATCTGGAGGTGTAGAGCTTTATATCTTTTTTAGTCATATGATTTTTTAAAAAAAATTATCATAGTCTGGCTAGAAAATGATTCCTGCATAATATATTTTAAAACTATTAAGAGTCTTGTCTTAAAACATACACTTACACATATACATATTCCTATCTACTTACCTTCTTTGAAGCAAGAAGAGTGACTACTACAGAGGATAAAATAAAATTTCAAGAAGAATTCGGCTGTTTGTGATAGTTTGAGAGAACCTCCATACTACTTATTCTTCTCTTCACTCCCTTGCCCAGATGCCTTTTCTCTTCCTTATCTTGGGGGTGAGGTGAGGGCGTTAGAGGTAGGCCTTCACATCTTTTGTGTACTTGAGGTAACAAGAGTGTTTTCCACTTCAGTTATTAGGGATGAGAGAACACATACAGCGGCTATAGCAGCTACTTGCTCTCTTTTTGAAATTATTTCAAATTCTACAACACAGTCATTTCCAAATATATAATATAAACTAGTGTTACCTTTAAATCACAAATCACTTCCTGGAATTACTGTGGGAGACAAAAAATTTGGTATTCCTGGGTGACAAAATCAGTATACAAAAAGCTAATAGTTTAAGCCGTGTTATTCGCATATAGAACACTTAATAACTATTGTAAACAGTATGTAACATTTAGGATTTTTAAAACTTTAAGATTGTTTTGTGTTTGATATTGCTTTCATTTAATAATTTATGAACTTTTATTTTTTTTTAAGGAGAAAGTGTTCCAGTGACAAAGACCAATTTGCCAAATCCTTCAGTGGACATAAAAGGAATGGGAGATGAGTTATATAATCCAGAAACACATAAACGACATACTTTATTTTGTGGTACGACTGTTATTCAGACTCGTTTCTACACCGGAGAACTTGTCAAAGCCATAGTAGTTAGAACAGGTAGAAAACATTTTATTTAATCTCTTCTTGCATGTTTTAGCATATTTGTTACCCACTGAATATTTAAAAAGAGATTCTGTGTTGGGAGATAATTCTCATTTCCTTATACAAATATAAGTAATTTTTTTCTTTAATTTTTTGAAAGGATTTAGTACTTCCAAAGGACAGCTTGTCCGTTCCATACTGTATCCCAAACCAACTGATTTTAAACTCTACAGAGATGCCTACTTGTTTCTACTATGTCTTGTGGCAGTGGCTGGCATTGGATTTGTCTACACTATTATCAATAGCATTTTAAATGAGGTATGTCTGTAGGACTCCACTTATAAGATTTGGTCCTTAATTGTTTATCACATGTGGCTATTGAGGATTTGAAATGTGGCTAGTGAGACTGAGGAACTAAAATTTTAAGCTAATAATTTTTTGTTTTTGTTTTTAAGCTAACTTAATTTTAATTTAACATTAAAGTCAGGAGTTTGATAGCTGTTATTTTAGAAAGCACAGTTATAGAACATACCCATCATAGCAGACAGTTCTTTTGGATGGCTCTGACTTAGATGCTGTCTTTTACTTGCTCTTTTGTGACTTTAAAGAAAAACAAAAGAGGAAAAAAAGACCCCACATACTCACCAAAAGCTTTATTTTCTCTTTGGCCTCTGGGATAGAATGTATAATATTAAAATGATTTTTGATGACTTAATTGAAGGCATCTCTAAGGGACTTTGTCAAATTTCCCTTTTCTATCCCCTATAGAGACTGATATAGTATGGTGTTTGTGGAACGAGTCAGTATCTGATAAAGTTTGTCGAATTTGCTTTGAAGTGTGTCATGTGTGAAGTATGTAGGACTATTGAAGTGAGAGAGAAGTGTCTTTTAAAAACAGCTGTCAAGGCTGAGCGCGGTGGCTCACGCCTGTAATCCTAGCACTCTGGGAGGCTGAGGCGGGTGGATTGTTTGAGCTCAGGAGTTCGAGATCAACCTGAGCAAGAGTGAGACCCCATCTCTACTAAAATAGAAAGAAATTAATCGGACAACTAAAAATACATAGAAAAAATTAGCCGGGCATGGTGGTGCATGCCTGTAGTCCCAGCTACTTGGGAGGCTGAGGCAGGAGGATCGCTTGAGCCCAGGAGTTTGAGGTTGCTGTGAGCTAGGCTGACGCCACGGCACTCTAACCCGGGCAACAGAATGAGACTCTGTCTCAACCAAAAAAAAAAAAAATAGCTGTCAGTCTGTAATCCATTAACAATTCTTTGAGTTTTCTATTTTGCAGACTTTCTGAAGGGAAAACATTTTAAATGGTTAATAGATGTATATACATACACACTTAAATATAAAATTGAAAATGGTTTGTAAGTTTTCACTAAGGAAATGTCCACATTAAATTAGTGCATATTTAATATTGGGAGTTTGACACTTATTTTTGTGTTAATTGTAGGTAGAAGTCGGAGTAATAATTATTGAGTCTCTTGATATCATTACAATTACTGTGCCACCTGCACTTCCTGCTGCAATGACTGCTGGGATTGTGTATGCTCAGAGAAGACTGAAAAAGATTGGTATTTTCTGTATTAGTCCCCAAAGGATAAATATCTGTGGACAGCTGAATCTTGTTTGTTTTGACAAGGTTGGTTCAGTTTCATAATCATCCTCAAAAGATTACTTTGTAGCTTTTAAGTATTTAGATTAATGTTTTCCATTTTCTTTGTCAACTAATTTGTACATATTCTTTAATGTTCCTCTAATTTTCTTCTTCCTCAAATTATTTAGCGCATGCATCATTTTTATATAGTTCTCAATTAACATCATAAATAGGTTCTTGAAAATTGTGACTTTAAGCAAGATGAAGTATAATGAAACCAATTTTATCATATGCTAATTGATACATACAAGACTGAAGTTCCTATGGCATATTTCTGGTCACAAAAATACCACCAAACTTCTAAATGAAGACCTAAAGCACTACTAATATTAAACATTGAAATAAACACGAGCTATATACACATTTAAGAAAGATTAATAAAAACAGATAATTATTTACACAGTTATTAGTTTTTAGGGTCACAGGTGGCCAGAGGCTCTCCTGACAGCTTAGGGTGCAAGGCAGGAACCACCCCTCAATAGGACACACCATCCTATTGCAGGGTGCACATGCACACGCGCTCGCGCGCGTTCTCTCTTTCTCTCTCACGGACTGGGACCATTTAGACAAGTCCATTCACCTAACATGCACACCTTTGGGATGTGGGAGGAAACCAAACTACCTGGAGTAAAACCCACACAGACGTGGGGAGAATGTGTAAACTCCTTATAGACAGTGGCCCAGGCTAGGAATCAGATTTTTTCCCCTCATTAACATGATAGCAATATGACATTATTTGAGCACTTGCTGAATTTCTTATTTTCTCAATGCTTTGGGTATTCCTTATTTGTTCAAATCTGTAATTAACTAATTGTTCACATCCAGAATTGTGCCTTGTAGGAATAGTAAGTAGTAGTAGTAGTAAAGATCATATGATCTTTCATATTTTTAGATAGTAATTCTTATTTAACAGAATAGGCTCCATATACATATATTTTCTGTGGTTTTATTGCTCTGAAGTATGTGTGTTTAGGGTCTGCTATATGACTTCATTGAATATATGTTTCAAAATTACAAGGGTGTTACCAGTTTTATGGTTTTATGTAAAAATGACGAATTATGTGAAACATAGCTTGCCTTTTACAAAGGTTTCTCCTTTCCTGAGCTAAAATTAGTTTTCCTGAAAGTTCTACTTTGAGAATTAAATCTGGACCAGAAAACCTTTCATCAAGCTCTTCTTGGTAACGTAACTGATTTGATAAGAATTTGATTTTTGTGCGTTTCATTATTACAGAAGAAAAATATGAAATGTTTGTTTTGTTGAAAAAAAGAAAAAGTCATATGCTCCCATAACTACTTCATATTTATCTGTTCTGGAAATATCACTTATGTTTGGTCTTTTTTGGAAACTTGATTATTAAAATTTTTAAGTAAACCCAGAAGTGGAGAAAAGATACATGTATAATAAACTGTTATTTACTCATTACCAGCTTTAACAGTTGTCGACTTTCTGTCAATCTTTCAACTACCCCTCATTTTGAAGGGGCAATATCAGACTTTATATTATTATACCCATAACTACCTCAGCATGTGTCTTTAGAAGATCAGGTGTTCAAAAAAATATACAACCACAAAACTACTATGACTCTTAAAAAATGTAACAATTCCTGAGTTTTATCTAATATCCAGTTCATATTCAAATTTACCTGCGTATCTCTAATTTTTACTATTTGATTTTTCAATCAGTATCCAAATAGGGATTACATTGATTATAAGTAATCTCTAACAGTTGCCTTTATTTGCCCCTCACCCCCAATCATTTTGTTGAAGAAACCAGGTCATTTGCAGCTGATTGCTTTTTCCTGATATCATTTCACTTATTCCTCTCTGCTGCCTGTACCCTAATTCCTCCCTCCTTTAATAGGCATCCTTTATTGGTTGATAGATATGTTGATTGGTGCATCCTTTCATTGTTTTTTTGATAATATACACACATAAATATATAGTTAGATACATACCAGCCCCGTTTACATAGAAGACCCATACCATAAGTATGTTCTGCACCTGTTTTCCCACTTTAACCATATGTCCAGAAGTCTATCAGTATGCTGAGATCTTGACTGTTTCTTTTCTTTCTTTCCTTTTAAAAAAAAACAACCACCAAAAAAACCCACAACTCTTTATAGTACTCCATTG
This sequence comes from Avahi laniger, assembly GCA_963575035.1. Classification (NCBI taxonomy): domain Eukaryota; kingdom Metazoa; phylum Chordata; class Mammalia; order Primates; family Indriidae; genus Avahi; species Avahi laniger. The sequence continues at coordinate 1,292 of CAUYSK010062481.1, read as the reverse complement.
TATTACATGCAGAGTAGTTTTTAATGCTATGTGGTTGGTTTTGTTTTTTTGTTTGTTTTAGACTGGAACTCTTACTGAAGATGGCTTAGATCTTTGGGGGATTCAGCGAGTGGAAAATGCACAGTAAGTATTAGCTAGACTTGATACTTTATTAGTTGATTTTTAATAAATAACATGCAACATTCAAACATGTAGGATGCAATATAACAGACAACTGTATACCTACCACTAAGGTTACATAGTTGACATTATGCCATATTTGCTTCAGATCTCTTCTTTTAGAGGATTAAAATATTAAAGGATTGCTAAAGTCTCCATCTATCCCTTTCCTTATTCCTATCACCATTCTGAAGTTTTGAAAATGTTTGCATATTTTATATTTTCACTACATATGTAATCTATAAATAAATGTATGAGTGACGTACATATGTTCTGCTGCTTTTTTCCTCTCCTAACATTGTTTTCAGGATTGTTGATGTTGATATGCACAGATGTAATTTATTAATTTTAACTATTCTATCTTATTCCATTATATGATTAAACCATAATGTCTGTTCTTCTACTAAGGGATAATTTCATTTTTTCTCCTTTTTTCTCTGTACTTTCACAAATAGTGCTGCCATCAAAATTCTTACACACAACTTCTTGTGAGCATGTGGTTTCAGTGAGCTAGGTCCATATGAGTGTAAATGCTAAGTCATAGCATGGGTACAGGTTCAGCTTTACTAGGTATTGCCTAATTGCCGTCTAAGTGGTGGTGCTTACTTATACTCTTCTTAGGGGATAAAAATCTTTTTGCCAAACTTAATATTGTCAGACTTGTAAATTTTGCCAAACGAATGGATATAAAGTGGGTATTTCATTGTGGCTTTATTTATATTCTCCTTGTTACCTAAAAAGTTGAGCATCTTTTCACATTTTTGGAGGGAAAGGGTCATTTAGTGTTCTTCTGTGTATTGTCTGTTTATTAGATATATCCTAATCTTTCTATTGTGTTGTTAAGTCTTTATCTTACTCATTTGTTAGAATTCCTTCTATTTTTTGGGTAGTAATCTTTTCAGTACTATATATTACAAATATACTCCACTAGTGTCTGGCTCATCTCTTTGCTTTTGTTGCCTTTTGAAGCACAAATGTTTTACTACTATAGTTGTGTTTTATGTCATTTTTCCCCCCTCAGAAGTCTGTTAGATTTTGGTTTATATAGCTTGAAAGATAGTATTGTACAGGTAATATAATTTCAAGAGTTGTTACATTTTCTTGCTTAGTAGTATGTCACATTGTGACCTTAT
>CAUYSK010062480.1:0-12327 GCA_963575035.1 Avahi laniger | reverse complement strand
TCCACAGGCCTTTAATTATTCACGCAGCCTTCCACCCCATATCCAGCTCCTTCTTTTAATTCCAAGTGTCCTTGATCTTAGGATTTCAAAGTTCTGGAAGACTTGCTTCGTTCTTTCGTTCCTTCCTTCCTTCCTTCTTTCCTTTTCAAAAACCAATAGCAACATCAGTAGGCTTTTCAATAAGTAGCCATGTTTTCAAGATCAAGATAATTCATTTTTAAGTTCTTGTCTTTAACTTCCATTTTATAAATCTATAGTATAAAATTCATCTGTTGGCCCCAAATCAAATTGGATACTTGATGGCTGGATTATTACCTCTGTTCTCTGGAAATATCTCCTATTTCCCACAAATCACTCAACCAGCCACCAACAAACACAGCAGTCATAGCACACCCAATCGAGAGACATCGTCTATCTTATTTCAACTCTTGAGCATATACATTTTTATTCAAATTTACTATTATTGAAATAGTTGGACTTAAAAAAAAGCTATTAAAATTTTCCTGATTTTGAAAGTAACACAAGTACCTGTGTTGAAATTTAGAAAATGTATATGTTTGAAATGATTTTAAAAATATCTCTTGTAATGATAGTTTTAGCATTTACATGTCTGTCTTCCTAGGCATGTTTTAATACATATTTAAATACAATTTTTCTAACCAACTCCAACTGAGGAAAAATATTGAATGATATAGTAAGCATAAGTATAATTTTGTAAAAAAAAATATGTTTTCAAGGACTATTATCCTCTTCTTCTGCAATGATAATGTGATAGACTATAGAAAAAAAGTAAAATATGAAAAATTTGGGAATTTTTTGACATTCAACTTTGAGTCCTTATGCTGTTGACTCTTAGGAAGAAACTTCATCCAAGTAATGTAATCAGCATACCTATAAATGGAGAAGTGGGCCGACGCAAATGAGGAGGCTGCAGGAAAATTAAAGCATTCGCTACAGCACAACAGGTAAACTTACCAGTTATAAAGTTGAGCTGCAAATTCCGGTTCCACGTCTTACTCGCCGACTTATCATGGCTGAATTGCTTGACAGCTCGAGCCTCAGTCACCTGGTTATAAAATAGGAGTGCCACTTGTATCGAACACAATGACTATTACAATGCTTAAGAGCTGTTCTATGACATGTATGTATTCAGAAAGTGCTAGCTATTATTATCATATTTGGATGCTGTAGGGTAAGTTATTCATTCTAAATGAATAAATCAGTCAGTATTTCTGAGAGCTTACGATTCCAATTAGCTAGAAGGTTTGAAATTATGAAACAGAAAAATAAACCAAAGAAACACAAACTTCTATTAACCATGATGAAGTTTTATCCATAGCTTTTTTTCATATTGAGTTTTCATATTTTGGGGTGAGAGGGACTCTTATATTTCCATATAATGATATTCTGCATCATATTTTATGTCAAATTAGTAAATTAAATATATTGAGTATTATGTACTCTGAAATTATTTGTATGTTTTAAAATGTGTATTTATTTTTAACCAATAATAAACAATCAGGAAAATTTAAATATGATAGGATTTTAATACATTTTATATAATTCAGAGTAGAGTACTTTTATTAATGTGCATTTGATAAAGATTGCAAATAGTTGGACAAAGTTTTCTTGCTTCTTTTATATCCTTTAAAATTTGAAATATCAGCAATCATCTTGTCAGTTTTCTCCCTGTGACTAAAAGTTATCGTTGCACTTATTTTCTCTGTTCCTGTAGTTTTCCTGACACTCATCTTAAAACTATTCTGAAGTAAGAATGAATAAGAATTTCCTCTTAGATCTTTATATGATCACTTTGACCACCACATTTCTATAAATATAATAGCATTTATTTGGGCTCTGTTGAGCAATTCAACAGATTTCATGAATATAAATCAATTATTTAGTGTTCGCTGAACAGGCAGTAAATTCATATATATATATGTATATATATGCTTCTATATTAGATTGCAAACTTCAAGTCCATATGTTATTATAATACTTTTTTAGATAATATCATCTCTATTTACATAACCATAATTCTAGTTTCAAAATTTAGTCACTTATTTTGGTTTTACATGACCTAATCACATGCTCATGAAGAAAAGGTTTTCAACTGTTTCAAATTTTTTTTTTTCTTTGCATGATACAAAATGCAGTTTCAGATTTATGATTACGGTCAGCATTATAGCTGCAGTCAGCGCCCAAGACTTGTCCAATCAACGCTTGCTTTTGTAACTCCACCAAATGTGATATTAGTATCATTATTATTAATTGGTGTGCAGAGCCCTTTGCTAGGTATAGCATATTTTCAACAGACTCTGTTACTGGTTCATTTATTTCTCTTGGTAACTTGTTTTCTTCTCCCATCTACTTTCTATTTTTGCTTACATCTTAATTCACTGTATTATCTCTGGTTACATTTTAATATCTCGAGCCTCAGATTTTAGAGGGCATAGCACTTGTTTTCTAGCAGAAATACTGGGTAAATGAGTTTCTCTTTGTATTTCAAAAGGAAGAAAATACAGGAAAATAGAAACCCATCTAATTAGGAATGTTTTAATTTTTCTCCCTTTATCAAAAGGATCTCATTTCTAATATCCCAAAAGGTTTTGGAGTTTGTTTGTAAGCACTATACCCTTTACTTTTAATGTATACACCATCATTTCTTAACCTTTATAAGCTCCTGAATACCTTTGAGAAAAAAGTAAAATACCATGTCTTCTCTTAAAATCAAAACAAAATTAATTTATTGAATGAAAACAAATCAAGACAATCACTTTTAGTTTTTAGAGTTTTGTATTATTGAAAATGACTAAAAGCAAAAAAAAAGAAAATGACTAAAAGGGACCTGTGTTATTTTTATTAATAAAGTTAAATACATTAACTAAATTAAGATGTCAGGAAAATCAGCAGGAAATACCCAACGTAATCATTGTGCTGTAACCAGTAAGTCTGTGTGGACTCTGATCGGTTGGTTAAGTTGGGGAAGAGAACCCAGGGCGAAGAGGGAGACGCTGTATGAAGAGAGCTCATGATCGCCAAGTGTGTTTGTCAGATTCAAGATCAGAATTTAGAGAAATGGGCAGAGGGTTCCCTGGGGCATCGTGGCACAATCATGAATTTCCAAACATATTTTTATCATTTACCAAGTGGGATTTTAAAATGGATTTAGAAGTTCCAGTTGAAGAGGACAACATCATCAGTCTCCTGCTACATAAGCCCCACTGTATTTACCAAATATATTTCCTAATTACTAATTTATAAATTAAAATTTAAGATTTATTTTTAAATCAACGTATCATAAGACACTGTCAGTACCATCTTTTAAAATCTAGCTCAGGTGAAGCATCCACCATGATCTTTTACCTGCTCTCAAGCATGTGGATGATCATTCAACCTTCCCTGTATTAAAATATTTGATTCGTATGACTCGTAAGGTCGTCAGAAATCACGGCTTCATAGGGTTGACATTGGATATTTGTATGGATGGATTCTGCTACTGCAGTCTAAGATAGGAGACCAAGCACAAGGCAGCTTTATACAGCTTATCTTCACTCACAGCACAGAATTCAGTATCCTGAATATAGTAAAAGCTCAGTAAATATTTTTAAACTTAATAAATTTTATCTGCACCATAACCTTAAACTACCAGTTAGAAAATGTGCACTATGAAGATTATAGCCGAAGGAAACATATTTATGCTGCCATTTCCAAAGGGTAATTACGTCGTGCTCACTTTCCACCCCGACGTGCAAGACACACTGAAGAAGCAGTTCAGTGCCTCTGCTGTTCTTTTATATTCTTTTATAAATCTTTGCTAATTTAAAACTTACACAATCAGGTCTTCATTTTAATCTCTGATTTCAATAATATTCTGACAAATTTGAAAAAACCTAAATAATAAAAGGTAAAGGTTTTCCATGCTCAAGTGCACGGGTCTGTGGTCTCAGGGAGAAAAACACGTCCCCGAGCCCTTTCCAGGTAGAAGCAATGTGTGGCAGAGAGAGGGGAGGACATTGGCCTCCGAGTCAGGTGGTCGTAGCTTTATGAATCTGTAACAATTTAGGGTTGAATCTAAAAGCTGCAGATAATTCATCTATAGCTAACAAATGAACCTAAACCCATTCAAAGTCTCAATGTCTACAATTCATAGATGAGATGGACAAGCTTGCTCTGGCTAATGCCTAACGTCGTGAAACTAAAATTGCCTTATTTATTTTCATATTAAGCACAGCGCCTGACATATACTGAGTATTCAATAAATACGTTGTGAGCAAATAAGCCACCGGAATATGAGTTAGCAATGTAGCGTTCTTGAGAAATAATCTAATAGTGCTAAGATGATATAAAACTCTATGTCTTAACAGATGATCCTTCTATTCTGTATTCTCCACTTTACTGTAACAACGCACCCGTGTCGGACTTTAGAAGGACACAGTGAAAATTGAGGTCAAAGGAGACAATCAAAACAATCCTACTTTCTTTTGAAGCCACATTTTCAATTATTTATATTTTTATATTTTGGGAGATGAAAGTAATGAGAGACACAACATATGTTTCATTTAATATTTAACGTTAAAATCTAGAACTGCATGGACTTGAGTTTAAACGTCCTGGCTGTTTCACCATGGGCCAGCGAAGGTCAACTTACCGCAAGGTAACCATGGGCCCATTTTTTATGCTCAGTAAGTAAATTTCCTGTCTTTGAAATGGAAATAATACTATGTATTTGTAAATTTTCTATCTTTGAAATGGAAATAATATTATCTATTTCATAGCTATTTTTAATGATTAATGATATAAGACATAAATAGTTTAGCATTATACTTACCATATAAAACTGTCTCGATTTCTATGCTTATCGTATAAAACTGTCTCAGTAGTTGCTCATTTCTTCTGAAGTGATGTCTTAATTATTTTTTTCAAAACATTAAGACTTTTTATACAAAGGACAATTATGAAACATAAATTAATATACTCGATTCCAGAATTTCACATAAAAGAATGCAAAACATCAGTTGTCTGGTTAAAGTTAACAGGCATATTTCAATTCTTCTTTATTTTCGTTCTTACATATTATTTTTCTCATTTATAATCTATTGTTGATAATTCTAAATTAAATATTCCTTTTGATTACAATTTTATAAGCTTCCTCCTTAGCGAGCGTTGACTTCTAATTGCTTATTTCCATGCCTGTTTCTTTTGGAAACTGAGAGCTCCCTGAGGAACGCGCTGAGCGGCGCTTGGCCTGCGAGACCGCCCGATCCGCAGCAAGGCTGCCTGAGCACGTAGCCTAAGTGCGTGCTGAAAAGATTTCAGAAATAAATTAATGAAATGATAGTTTAAATTTTTTGTATTTTATTGTTTTCTCTTACAAAAAGCTACATTTAAAGCAAGCTCTGTATCAAGCACCAAATTTAGACTTAAAACACTGGTTTGAAAGTTTCCACAACATAAAGTCAAGAGAACATTGCCCACTAAGCGATTTTGGGCTTTGGCGTGGAATATCCGTGTTTTGTATTCTTCCATGAGACAGTCAGTCAGAGGCATTCCCAAGAGGAGACACAGGAGAGGCTCAAGAAGAAAACAAAGTTTATTGCACGCCCACGGCCTATTAGGGCGGGAGCTGGCGTGCCAGACAGGGCCACGTTGGAAAGATGCCAGAGTGGTCCTGAGGCAGAGGAAGGGAAGGTTCAGCCACTGCCTTACTGGCGTTTCCAAGGGAAAGGCAGGGCAGGACAGGGCAAGCAATTAGGATGGGCTAATCCGAGCAATTTTGCTGGGCTTTGGTCTATAGAGACGGTCCTCAGTTTCCTGGCACCGGACCCTGAGATGACTAAGGCCCAGAAATATTGTCTCCTGGGATATAGGGGCCACATACACCAGGTTAGGCTCTGGATTGGTTAGTATGCTATCAAAAGCAAGCTTCGGGCTGAGCCCTCTTTTATCTTTTAAGAATTGACTAGCTCGGGATGGGGCAGTCTCTCCCCAGCCAGAAACATTTAAGATGTCAAAACATCATAATATAGACAAAATTTCAAAATATTTACAGTACAATCAGTAATTGCTTTTAAGGGTTTGGTTTATCCACTAAAATATCCTAGTATTTGCTTTTTAACTCTGTGAGTCATTGCAGATATTCGGTTAGCACAAAAGTCATTACTGACACATATTAAGAAACATTTTATAGATGAGACAATGTAGACATGAACAATCATACATCTCTGCTAAAGTGATAAATAAAATAGATCTTTCATGCAGTGGGGGAATTAACAAGGAATTAACACTCATTATCTGCTGCATAGACAAAATGCATTCTAATTTAGGTGCACATATACTGGTTTAGATTAGGTGTTACTTAAATAGAATAGACATATACTATGTAATGAAAGTCTTTTAAAATTATATTATGAATTAAGGCTAATTTCATAAAATTTATTTTTTTATTCACACAAATATGCAGTTTGATAAATCTTAATTTAGACAACAATATGTTTAGAACATTAGGGAAATGATTTCTGATAATATATTAATAGCAGGTTTTTAATGAAAAGCATTCCATTTGTTTTGAAATATCATGGATCTAGATAGGCAGATAAATAGGTGATTAATAGATAGATGTATAGAGGTACAGATTTATTCTCTTCTTGTTCTCTAATAATACTTTGTCTTGAAACAGCTTAGTCTTTGCAACACAAGTTTATGGACTCTATCTTAAATCGAAAAAAGTAGTTTGCTATTTAATTTGTCTCAAATGAGTATAATCAGTAACTGAAAAGTTGAAAAAGATTAATGAGTGTAAAGATATTGCAAATTCTTACAGTGAGAATAGTTTGTTTATTTTTAAAATATTGCTTTAAATATTCTATTTTTGAATGTTTGACCTAACCATGGGAATGCACTTCAAAATGCAAAGAACCAAAATGCATTTGGTCTCACTGTGTTGCCTGGGCTAGAGTGCCGTGGCGTCATCCTAGCTCACAGCAACCTCAAACTGCTGGGCTCAAGTGATCCTCCTGCCTCAGCCTCCCGAGTAGCTGGGACTACAGGCAAGCGCCACCATATCCGGCTAATTTTTTTTTTCTATATATTTTTAGTTGTCTGATTAATTTCTTTCTAATTTTAGTAGAGACGGAGTCTCGCTCTTGCTCAGGCTGGTTTCGAACTCCTGAGCTCAAACAATCCGCCCGCCTCGGCCTCCCAGAGAGCTAGGATTACAGGCGTGAGCCACCGCGCCCGGCCCAAAATGCTTCTTTTTGACTGAATTATGACATGGCATACTTCATACAGTTGTGGTGTTATTGGTCAACTTTTTTGGGATGAGTACTGTACATTTTGAGCTGAGTATTATATATAGGTTTTATCTGTTAATAACAAGAAAATTAGAAAATTAGCCCAGAGATGAAGTTTTATAAATTAGGATATTTTTTATTTATTCAAATAGCATATTGAATAGAATGCCATTGTTAATATTTTAAGAACATTTAGAAAAAAATTACATTTTAATATATCTAACTTAGGACATGATCTCAGAACATGATTTGAGTATCATCCATCTCTGCAAAAATTGTATAAATTTAGCTCTTTTAAAGAAAAGCCTGTACTCTTTTTAGACCTTTATTGTTTACTTGATTGGAACTAATTTTATCTATATTTGGTGCAATTTTTACGAGTAGAATTCTGAGAAGTTAATATATAAGCAAATATCTTTTATGGATATGTTATTGAATGAAGATACCTATTCAGTGGAAGGAAAAAATCAAAATATGAAAAATAAAATGGGAAATATCTATTGAAAATACCTTTAAGAAATGTTCCAGTAACAAAGAACTCCACAAACTATGATGTTTCTAATGAAATTTCAGGTGGAAAATGGTCATGATTTTCTGAGAAAATGTAATCTTGTCTATGACAAAGTGGAAGGATTATAATGCCGGAAGGCTGAAAAATGCTCCAAAGACATTTAATAGCATTACATTTTAGGCAGAAGGAAATGAATAATTTTCTTTTAAACTTACAATTTAAACTTTTGTTTTTCCCTTTTATAGGACTTTATAAAATATGCATAGTATCTTAAAGTATTATTTTTTATACAATTCTTATGTATGCCCAATTCTTAGACATTGGAATCTTCTTTTGTACTTTGATGCCTATAGACACAAAAATATATAACAAAATGCATAAAGCATGAAATGATTTTCTATTTTAGGGTGCTGAGCACATTCCATTGTTCAATACAATAAAAGCCTTTTCTCTCAGGGAGGGGAATATTAATGCAATAATTGTTTATCATTCAAGTATGAACTGTCTTGTGCAATTAGTATCAGGAGTGTAGAAAATCAATATATTTAGCATTTAATTTACTTACAGCCACTTTTATATTGACCCACATACTCCTGCTCTGCTTCCTCCTCCCTTTCTTCTTCATCCTTTTCCCTCTCCTCCTCCTCCTCCCCCTTCTCCCTTCTCTTCTTCTTCATCAACTTAAGATAGGTACAATTTTCATAACAATTACATCCTTAAATTATAATATTTAATAGTACAGTTTAACACATTTTAGCAAAAGTATACAGGGGTATAACCAACACCAAACATTAGATATAAAACATTTTTTCACCCCATGAATACCTTCATGCCCTTTTGATGCCATATACCCAAATTCGACCTAAAAGACTATATTTACCTATCTGAGAAATTCAAAAGAATAGAATTATACAGTGTGTAATGTTTTGCGAGTGTCCTCTTTCACCTAGCATAACGGTTTTGAGATGCATCCATGGATTGGTATGCATCGTTTTTATTGCTAAATAATATTTTATTGTACTGATACACTTCATACGTCTATTTGTTGATGGACATTTGGGTTGTTCTAGTTTTGCCATTTTGGGAAAAGTTGCTAAGAAATTTTGGGTGGATAAGAAACTGCCCAACTGTCTTATGGAAGGTGGTGTTAGTGACACTCCTGACGGCAGCGGAAAAGCGTGTCAATTGCTCCTCGTTCTTACCGGCACTTGGTGTCGTCACCCTTTTTATGATTTACCACTTTATAAATGGTATAGTATCACATCATAGTTTGAATTTATTTTCCATGATAATTTATGATACTGAGTTTCTTTTCATGTGTTTCTTGGCCGTTCATTTATCTTATATATCTTTTTTGTGAAGTGTCTGTTTTAGTCTATTTTGACTAATTTTAGTTGGGTTATCTGTTTTCTCATTATTGATACTTATATATCCACATACGTATTAGGAATGTTGAACTTGCAACTAAGATAGTTCATTTGTCTCCTTAGTTCTATGACAGTTTGCTTCAAGTATTTTGAAGTTCTAAGGTGAAAACATATTGAGAATTGCTATCTTTTTTTGAAAATGTAACCCTTTCATCATTTTAAAGTGCTCTTTGTTATGGGTTGAATTGTGCATTTCAAAATGATAGATTGATGTCCTGAGCCCCAGTACCTCAGAATGGGACCTTTTTGGGAAATAGAGTCTTTACAGAGAGAATCACATTAAAATGGAGTCATTAAGGGAAGCCCTAATCCACTATGATTGGTGTAATTATAAAAAGGGAAAATTTAAACAGAGAGAGAAACACATACAGAGGGAAGGCAACTTAGAGCGGTACAGGAAGAATTTCACTTGAAGATTGGCATCATGCTGTCACAAGCCAAGGAATGCCAAGTATGGTCACTTCCTACCAGAAACTGGGAGAAAGGCATGAGGCCAATTTTCCCTTCCAGGCCTCAGAAGGAACAAGCGCTGCTGACAACTTGTTTTCAGACATTTAGCTTTGCGAACCGTGAAACAACACATGTCTTTTGTTTAAGGCACCCACTTGTGGTACGCTGTTTTGGCAGAGTCAGAAAACAAACACACACTTAATTCCTCTGGCAACATTTCTTGCCCTGAATTCTATTCTGTCTCATATTAATATATTCATTCTTGCTTATTTAAGATTATTGTGCATATTAGACCTTTGCCCATCTTTTTATTTTTAATTAATCTATTTCTTCATATTTAAAGTGTTTTTTTAAAGACAACATGTGGATGTGTTTTACCTAAGTGCACTGACATTCTCTTCCTTTGAGTGTTGAAATCATTTACATTTAATACAATTACCCATATGGTTGTATTTAAATCTACCGTCTTGCTGTTTGTTTTCTATGTGTTCTGTCTGTACTTTATCCCTTTTTTCTCTTTGTATATTATTTTGAATTAGTTACATTTGATTTGTATTTCACTTTATCTCCATTATTTGATTCTCAGCTCTTTCTCTCTGCTCCCTCTCTCTCAACTTTGACTAGGGTCAAGAATATACATATTCTATTTATCACAATGTTTTTTCAAATGATAGTACAGGATTGTACATATCACGCAATGAGTGCAAGCTTTGTGTCCTTGACAATCTTCCTGCTCTGTACTCCAATTCCATTAAACTTCTCTTAGTCCTTGGAATGTAACAGACTTCCTATTATCCAAGCGTATTTGTACGTCTTGTACCCTCTGCCTGCATACTTCTCCTCTGCATACATACCTAGTTAATTCATGTATTAATATATTTAGTGATACTATTGCACAGAATATTTCAGTAGAAATGATGATTATACTTATACATATATCCACAAACATATATGCATATATATGTATATATGTAAAAGTTATTGCTATTGTTGTTCTTTTCATTCTTTGGAATTATATTAAAGTGCCAACAGAAAAAAACACAAACACAGATGTTTTATTGTATGAGATATCTAAATTCTTCTTTCTACTGAATAGGAAAACATTTTCAAAGACTATTAATGTAAGTGGTAACTTTACCTAACCTCCCCAAAGTTTGAGAGCAATTTTAATGAATAGCTTCCAAGTCAGATTCCATGGAAATTGTCTTCCAAATATAATCTAAGAATTTTTGTGTGTATATGCACATCTCTGTGTGTGTTGTAGGTTTTCCTTTTCCAGGTAGCCTCTAAATTATGTTTATTTCCAACCAAAGGGTTCACTTTCTAGAGTCTCTAGCTTCTTTTTCTTTTCATTTCCACAAAGGCTCTATATGATCCATGAGAAAGTAGTTTCTTCTTTTTTACTGATACTTGCTTTTTCTGAGATAAAACTTTAACGGAAGATGAAAGAATAATTAAATTATATTTTGCAAGGTATATTATTTTTTCAATTTTCATATATAATGGACCATCACAAATTGATATATCCTAGAAAAATATTTAGATATTTGCTATGGTCTGAATGTTTTTATCCCATCTGCAAGTTCATGTCATAACCTACTATCATATTAACAATAGTAAGACATGGAGTCTGTCGGAAGTGATTTGAACATGAGGGCTCCATGCTCACAATGAGATTAGTGCCCTGAAAAAGAGGATCGAGAGTGCTCTTCTTCCCTTTCTGCCACGTGAGGGTAGAGCAAGAAGGAGACATCTGTGAAGTAGACAGAGCCCTCGCCAGACACAGAATGTGCTGGCATCCTGATTTTGGACTTCTCAGCCTCCAAAACTGTGAGCCATACATTTCTGTTATTTATAAATTTCCCAATCTAAGGTATTTTATTACAGCAGCTCAAATGGGCTGACAGTATTGAACTATTTAATTGGAAATTTTTGATATATAATTATTTTTCTTAATAGTTTTCTTTGGTTCCTTGTGTAATATATTTTCATATGAGTCAAAAACTTTTCTATGTGCAAATATCTTAACAATTGTCATCTTCTAAAAAGGAAGAAAATAGAAATTTTATAAAATCTCTGACTTGTTTTCTGTTCTTCATCCTTTCTTCTCTTCCCTCATTTGTAATACACCTCCCTTCAAAGTTTAATAAGTTACGCAGATACTAAAATTGAGACTACATTTCACCCACAGCTAAATGGGGCCGTAAGACTAATTTGTAGCCAATGGGATATAACAGGAATAGAAACACATAACTTCACAATCATGTCCTTAAAATGGTTAGAGGTCTGCTTCTTTTACTTTACACTTCCTGTTGGTTGGAACACAGGAACAGAGTGTGAAAACCTACTATGCAGAGGAGTGCTATACCTTGGTACTGATGACTCAAAGATAGAGAAACCATAGGTTACCTTGCAGGGCTAAGCCACCTATGAAGCTTAACTCCCTATTTGCACTGGGTCTGTCAGATAATTGTACCATGTTGCTCTATGAATTAGTGTTAAACGTGTTTTGGGGACAGGATTTGTCTTAGGAGTTTTTGCAGAGCTTTGCCCTAAAAGAATATGTGAACGTGTTGGTTTGCATTTCAAATGCTGTTACACTGGAAGGGCGTCTCTGAAAGGCAGTAGCGGCTGTATCCCACGAGGC
>CAUYSK010062479.1:0-19121 GCA_963575035.1 Avahi laniger | reverse complement strand
TGATAACCAGAATCTATTTAGAACTCAGAAAAATCAGCAAGAAAAAATCGAACAGCCCTATCAAAAGGTGAGCAAAGGAGATGAACAGAAACTTTGCAAAAGAAGACAGAATAATGGCCGAAAAACATATGAAAAAATGCTCAACATCTCTAATCATCAAGGAAATGCAAATCAAAACCACAATGAGATATCACTTATCTCCAGTGAGACTGGTCTTTATCAAAAAGACCCAAAACAACAAATGTTGGCGTGGATGCGGAGAGGTAGGAACACTCATACATTGCTGGTGGGACTGCAAATTAGTGCAACCTCTGTGGATATTTCTTCAGTGTATGGAGTTGTCTTGAGCATCTTAAGATGTCTAAAAACATCTGTAACCTCTACTCACTTGATAACAATAGTACTCGCCTGCCTGTCATGATTGTAGTGGCATAAATAATCTCCCTTGAGAATGTAAAATAACCTCCATTGATTACCACTGATCTAATATAAGGAGAAAGGAGAAAAAGAAAAACACAGTCAATAGAAAATTCAATAGAAATGATATAAATAACTTCAAATATATCAGTGATTATAATCAATGTAAAATATTAAATCACTTATTTAAACAGACTCTTAAATTTTAAAAATCACAGCTTTGTACTATTTCAGAGTCTCCCCTAAACCATAATGATTCAGAAAGTTACAAAATTAAGGAATGTCAAAGCAAAATACCAGATATGTCTATAACAGAAAGATGACATATAGAGATATGAGAGTTAAACAAAATAGCAAAAATAGGAATAAAGAAGGATAATATCTAATATATAAATAACAATTTACTAAAGTAAAAAAAAGTATTCACTGCTATAGACCTTATTTAATAGACTATAAATAAAACGTGAATTGTTAGAATTCAAATAATATATTGAACCTATTTCAATTTTTTAAAAAGGAATCATTCAGTAGAAAAATAATTAAGAACACTGAACAGTAGTTTAAATATAGAATATAAATACCATATCAATATTTTATATATTATATTTAAACAGATAAAATGCACAATTTGTATGTATGTATTAATCCACATTTTAGTAATAACCCTACAACCATCACCAAACACATGAACCTTGTCTAAAAGCTGATCATGTTTCAAGGGACAAAATGATAAATTTATAAGAAATAATAATAGTCACCACCATACAAATCATATTTTTAATCCTCAATGTAGTACCATTAAAAATCTGAAAAAGAAGCCCTTCCTTCATTCTCTTACATTTTGACAACTTAAACACTTCCAAAAAGCTCTTCCATGTAAAATGAAATCGCAATAGAAATTACAAAATAATTGGTAATATATAAAAATGTAAATGCCTTTGTTTCTTCACGTTTCCTCTAACCCTGTATTTGGGGTCGAGGAAAAGACCCACACACGGGTGTAACAGGAAACCCTCCCACTAAGACCACTGGAATCAAGCCCACATCTCCCTGAAATGTCTAACCCTGTCATCTAGGAGAGTCCTCAGTACTGTGGCTTAAAGCTTCTTTCCCTTGGATTTCTATCTACAGAGGGAATTAGAGAAAACTCCAGAAACTCACTCTGCTTTTTCTATCCCATAGTACTTAAAGCCTTGCCAACACCACTCAATGAATCCAGTGGGACTAATCTCATTTTGTCTTTGTTTATGTTAGTCTCTGTATGACTTGTTGGACCATCAGGTTACCTTCCTATTTCTACACCTTAATTCCAACATAGCTAGCTCTGTACATCCTGTTATTTCTCCTTTTGCAATGTCATCTCAACTCCTTAAACTCTTTACCATGGAAATTCACTGTTATGTATAACAGTTATGCACAAAATTTTATTATACATAAAATTCTCCATATTGTGAACATATTATCTGAATATTCCCTTCATTAGATTGCTCCAATTCCAATCCAGCTGTTACCAATATATACTAATTAATTCAAAAATTCTCTTGCAGAATCTCTCAGTAGTGGCTTTGTTTTTCAATGGTGGCATTGCTTTCATTTTTCACAGAGCTATTATATCACTGTGCTTGGAAGTACACTAGATATTCTTTCATTTCTATCACCACATTTAGAATCCATTTCTACCTTTTTGGTAGCCATCCTCAAGAATTGTCCTTGATAATTTTCATTTGGTATTCATAGACCTCTCGCACATTAAATAATGCTGCTGTGGTAACTAATTCATTATTGTGGGAAATAGAGTGTGGATAAGACATACAAGCTATTATGTCTTCTTTCCATTTATTGAATCGCTTACTCTGAACCTATCTATCCCACATCGTGAGGACATGCCACCAGCTTCAGGTCCACATATTGAGAAACTGAGACCTCCTTCCAGCCACCAGCAGCAGCTTGCTAATCACAAGCAATCTTAGAAGGAAATCTTCCAGACTCAGTAAAGAAACTCTGATGACCTCAGTCACATTTGACATAAAGATTGCAACATCGTAAGACAGATCCCAAGACAGAGTATGTAGCAAAGCTACTCTCAAATTCTGGACCAACAGAAACTCTGGAATAATAAATGTTTGCTATTTTTAAGTTGCTAAACTTTGGATTAATTGATTTTGCTGCAAAACATAAGTAATACAAGCACCCTTCCTAAAATTTTTAGTTCTGAAACTCAGGTAAACAGACTGTATCGACCACAACATCTTATTATGTCATCATGCGAGTAGTCTCAGGGCATCACCCTTTATGTCCTAATGATTTTAACTACTTTCCCACTGTCACTCTCAAAAATAACTCCAAAATTCATAGAAGTTTCAATATTTACAGAAATAACCTTTCCAACTTTCTAGCTACTCAGTTCCTTAAATTTTACTGCTCTAATGATTTTGTCCATTTCTCGTTTTTCCCATGATTACATGATAGGTCTTACAATTGCTAAATATTGTAATGTTTCTACAATTTAAATTTTATGTGTCCTATGCTGTAATAACCAGCTTCTTTCTGCTAGATCACTCACTGTAGTGCACCATTGTTCACATTTTTTTAACCCTTTTTAGTTTTGTAATTCTTGCTTCTCACAAACTTACCCATCTTTCACTCTTGATGGGCCTAAGCTCTGGCTCACACCAGTGTTAGCATTCTAAAAAAGGGTTTTGTGAATGTTGACAATAATCTTGTATTGCATATTCAGATAGTCATAGAATGTTGACAATAATCTTGTATTGCATATTCAGATAGTCAGCCACCATGCCTGAAAATGACTATCTGAATATGCAATACAAGATTATTGTATTGCATAGATTATTGTATTGCATATTCATTTACGTATTTCACGTTATACGCTTTTCATGACCTTTGATATAACAATAGCACTTCTTCCTTGATGTACTTTTTTCACTTTATTCCCAGAACAACAGACCCTCTTGTTTTTGATCCCATCTCAGTGGTTGTTTTTGCATGTCTTTTCTCTTTTGTTCTTCTTTTTTTTTTTTTTTTTTTTTTGAGACAGAGTCTCACTCTTTTGCCTAGATTAGAGTGTAGAGTGCATGGCGTCAGCCTAGCTCACAGCAACCTCAAACTCCTGGGCTCAAGCAATTGTGCTGCCTCAGCCTCCCAAGTAGCTGGGGCTACCGGCACACACCACCCTGCCTGGTTAATTTTTTCTATGTTTAGTTGCCCTGTTAATTTTTAGTAGAGACAGGGTCTTGCTTTTGCTCAGGCTGGTCTTGAACTACTGACTTCAAGGGATCTTCCCTCCTCAGTCTCCCAGAGTACTAGGGTTACAGGCGTGAGCCACCATGCCTGGCCTGCAAGTCTTTTTTAGTATTTTTTTTTTCTTCTATCAAAATTTCTGTTGTTGAAATGCTTCACAGTTTTGTTATCATGCTCTTTTCTCTGGGTGCTTTCTTCTGTGGTGATCCCATCCATTCTAATGAATTTATATGCCAAATCCATGTTCACAAATTCAAAATTTATTTCAGCAGCTCAAACCTCTTTTGAGCTCTAAACAAATATCCATCTATCTATACGACAGTTAAAATTTGATGTGCAAAACATTTCTCATACTCATCACACAAAAAATTGAATTCAAAATATTTTTTGCTCCACTTACAGTCCATCTGAGGGCCAAAAATTTTGGACCAATAATTGTCTATTCTTTCTCTGTCACTTCATATCTGATACATTAAAAAATTTTATCTTCTATACTTTAAAAACAGATATAAGGTATGTTCAATATTGTTATTGCTACCACCTATTCTGAATCACCTTTCTCTCTCAGAGAAGCCCCAATTCTTCTCTGTCTTCCTTTAATCTGTACTTGACAAAAGCCAAAGTTGTCACTTATGCATGTAAATGACATTTCCCTTTGGCTAACTTTTTTACCTCATTCAAATCTTTGCTCAAATTTCATCTTTTCAGAGACACATACCCTAACTTTTCTTATTTGAGAGTGCATTGTGCCACCACTTAATAGCTTCACAATTTTTCTTAGCACTAACCACTTTCTAATATAGTCATGAAATTTTCTTATTTATGATCCTCTTTATTATTTGTGTTATTTTTCCCCCAAAATACTGTAAGTTCCGTAGCAGCAAGGGTTGTTTTTTAATATTGGTATATCCTAAGTTTCTAGAAAGGTTTCTATCAAAAAGTAAATAAATGTTTAAATAACTTAATAAAGGTACTGCAAGTCAAACTGAAGGATGTAGCTAACTTTGCATTTTAGAATCTAACATTGCTATATAAATACAGACAAATGGAAGACAAAAAATATATGTTAAACATTAAACTTAATAATTCAGAAAATAATAAAGTGAGTAAAAAAGCAAAAGTTAATGTGAAATATCAAAAGTAATTATCTTAAAATATTAATGAAACAGGTAAACTTACTAGAAAGATCAATGAAGTTGAGAGAGATTGTTTATATATAATGTTAGAAATGAAAAGGGAAACATAATTAGAGATTCAATACAGGTCACCAGAAAAAGAAGAATATTGTGTAAAATTTTATGCCAATAGTTTTTTGAAAACATAGATATGATCAAAGTTTATTAATTTATTAAAGAACAAGAAACCCTGACTATACCAATGGACATAGCAGACAATAAACACATAATCCAACACCTTTAACAAAGACACCGCAAAAATTGGCTGAGAAAATTGAGGAAAGTAAGTATCACTGTAAGATATAATAGAAGTAGATATAAAGGTACCTAAGTCATTTTCTGAGGTTGACATGACTGTCATAAACTGGTAGCTCGCACTATAAGAAAAAAATATAGGGCTATTTTAATACTATTTTAAAAATCACATGACAAATGATAGCAAAAATAAATCCAGCAATGTAAAATAAAAGCAATATATTAACTAGCTCAGGAAAGTTTCACTTAAAGCACAAATGATACAATAACAGATACCAGATTCTACTATCCTTATAATTGAAATCAGGCAAGGAGATTCCTCAGAAAACCAAGGCTAAACAGAATCATTTAGAAATTAAAACTCAGATGTGATTCCCAGGGCACAGGATTGCAAGCCTCATAGGATTTATGTTAACTATCCAATACCCAACGTGATATTTTGTAAAGTTCTCACTGAATCTTTACATTCTCTTCATGGAAGATTGCCAACTACCACTAAAGAGCCCATTCTAATCCCCATCACTGTAGCAACAAATTATGGTTTCAATAATCATAATGTACTTATGATATTGATTTTAATTAGTGAGATTTATAATGTTGATTGAGATATAACAAAAATTACTGTAATAGCTATGCCTCTAGTGAGGACTTTCTAATGTTATCTGACTTTCCACATAGTATGGATTATTAGTTAGGATATTTGACTCCTTCTAGATTGAAGCTTAAACTATGGTAAGCTGCCATAGTCATTCACCTTCTATTCTACGTAGACATTATGTTATTTCCAATATTTGCAATTACAAATAATGCTACAATGATAATGTTAGTCAAGTATATTTTTATCATGCAAGAAAGGTATCTTCTAGGGAGATTCCTATAAATAAGATTTCTGGGTCAAAAGCTAAGTCCATGACTAGTTTTTTTAAGTATTGTCAAATTCCCTCCAGAAGGTTGTACCAGATTGCATTGCCACCGGCAATGCTGAATATTCCGGATAGTACAGCCTCATCAATCACTTGTCCATACTTTTAAAATTGTTTCAATGTGACGGGTAACAAGTAGTATCTTAAAGTTGTTTTGACTGTATTTCTTTAAATATGAATGAGTTTTAAAATGCTTTCATATTTCCAAAATGTATTTTATATTTTTTTGTTAAATTGCCGGCGCATAACTTTTTTGCTTGTTTTCAAGAAGTTTTACTACTTGATGCATCAATTTTACATTTAATACTAAAAATATCAGTCTTTTGTTTTCTATGTTGTAAAAATTTCTTCATATGACAGTTTTCATTAATTGTTTTATGTTGGTTTCTACAATTCTAAAGCTTTTAAAATTTTATTTACTCGGATCCATGAATTTTTTAATTAGTTACCTCTCAATTTTTAATCATAGTTAGAAAGCCTTTCCCTACACTAAGATATGAGAGAATTTCACCATAATGCTTGCATGATTTTATTTTTCACTTTTGTATCCCTAATCTAACTGGAAATTCTTTCTTGTGCACAATATGAAATGTATTTTTTTATTATAAATGATGACCAAGTTGTCTAAATATTTAAACAAAAATCTATTGTTAATATCTGGTATCTGCTCAGGAATGCAGACATTAAAAAGAGTGCTGTTTCTAATCTTACAGTGAAAACAAAGCGCCAAACTACAAGTTTACAACTTTCCTTGAACCTGAAGTTTCAGGGCAACAAACTGACTCAAATTCTAAGGAGATACCTGCAGGAAGAGACTAAACACAAGCAATCGCTTATGAGGCAATTGGATACAGGGAAGAAGAGTGTATTTATCAAGGTTTGCAAATTGGTGTATATCAGGAATGCACCATGGAGGGAGTATGAAGCTATTGGGGTCCCTACTTTCTTTAGTTTTCTTCATGAACCTCATCTGGTGCTTACAGAAATTATTGACTAAAATTATAACAAAATGCCCTTTATGGCACAGAGCTAGAGAAAAACAGCAGCTATGGTAGAAGGGACATGCAATTCCATTTGTACCTTTCTATAGTCTCTCCTCTATGGAATATAAACCTTAATATATGGAGGTAAGGAAACAAACACTGTCACCATTAGGGCGCTGAATTAAATATATTTCATGTGAAGGAAGGAAAGGAAACAAAGAAACAAACAAAAAACAGCTATCCCTGAAGAAGGGATAAAAATATTAATACAAGGTGGGCTGAGAAGTACAGCTACAGAGGGGCAGGAGCACTGAAAATAGATAGATAAGCACCAGGTCCCTGAGTCTGAGCTAAGGCTAAGTCTAAGTTAGAACAAAGTGCATTCTCTACCCAATGTCAAACTAATAAAAGTTGAGTAATGTATTAGTCAGGGATTTTCAGAGAAACAGAATCAACAGGGTATGTACATACAGAGAGATGTTTACACAGAGTTGTATACATAGAGATTTCTTGTAGGAATCGGCTTCCACAATTATGGAGGCTGGCAAGTCCAAAATCTGCATTAACTTTGAAAGCTGCTGGGCTGGAGACCCATGGAAGAGCAGATGCTAAGGGTCAAGTCTGCAGGCCTTCTGCTGGCAGCACTCTCTCCTCCCTGGGGATAGGTCAGTCTTTTGTTTTACTCAGGCTTTCAACTGATTGGATAAAATCCACAAGCAATGGAGGGTAATCTGATTTACTCAAAGTCTATCCATTTAAATGTTAATCTTATCTGTAAATATCCTCACAGAAACACACAGAATGTTTGACCACATATCTGGGCACCATGGCCCAGTCAAGTTGCCACAAAATTAACCATCACTAATACCAATGTACAGCTAAATATGCTGCCAAAAGACACTTTAAAATATATATACACACACACATATATATATAAACATTTAGAAAAAAAAAAAACCTAGGGTAAATAAAATTCCACTCTAAACAAAAGATATCATTAGCAGAATCTGGCATCTAGGGTGCACTAAAGGTAACCATAATGACAACTACCCTTAATCGAAGCCCAGGCCCTAACTATTAATAGATGAGTTCAAACGCCTACACTAAAAACAGAATAAAGGAATGGTGTAGCCATTTATGGGCATAAAAATTGAGCATAATTAAAGCAGTAACACATTTGAACTCAGTCTAACTCCCGAGTAGATGAACTCACATAAATGCACTAAAGGTCTACAGGAAGGAAAAGCATGTCCGTGTCCAGGAATAAATTATCTTTACTTTGATGTCTTCTTTCTTACACAGATGTCCAGCTTTCTGCAACACCGCCAAGACACAGAAAGGTAAGAATGATGAAATAACATTTCCAAGACAATAGCAAGCATCAAAGCCAGACAGATATGGCAGATAGGAGAGAGATCTAGTAATGTCTGGGTAACGTTTTTCAGTTTCTTC
Organism: Avahi laniger; assembly: GCA_963575035.1. Taxonomy (NCBI): domain Eukaryota; kingdom Metazoa; phylum Chordata; class Mammalia; order Primates; family Indriidae; genus Avahi; species Avahi laniger. Next base: position 10,658 of record CAUYSK010062479.1, on the reverse strand, counting down.
TCTTACCCATCATGCAGCACTATGAAGGAAGCTTTCTCAGTATTCTCCCCAATCTTGGTGAAGTCTCTGAAAGATTATGATGCAAGTGGGTGCAACCTCCTTCATATCTCTGGTCCCAGAAACTTCATGATTACTGACTAGCCCACAATTGGCTGTTAGCAATTCATTAAAAATTTCTAACCTACTAAACCTATGCATATTTCCTTGCCCTAACCGTAAATCTGAAATTATTGCTCATGACAAAATAAATCTTTGTTATATTCTTGTTCTGAAAGGAGTTGGGCATTGAAAAATGATTGACTTATGTGAATGAGCCTAATACATTATGAAAAATAATTGTTGGTTTATGTAGTGGCCTGAATAGTGGCATCCTATAAAATATATCCATATCCTAATTCCTGGAACCTATGAATATTACCTCACTTGGAAAATGATGTATAAGAATTTTGAGATGAGATCATTCTGATTATCCTGAATATGTCTTATATTCAGGATATTCAAGTATCCTTATAGGAGAGAGATACAGACAGAAGATACAGATATACAAAGAAGGTAATATGAAGATGTACAGAGATTTGACTGGTGAGGCTATAGCCAAGGAACACCAACAACTACCAGAAGCAGCAAGGAATGTATTCTCTACATTCCTTGACAGGAGTGCAGTTCTGCCACTTCCTTAAATTTGAATTTCTGGCATCTGGCATCCATAACTATGAGAGAACAAATTTTTATAGTTTTAAAGCCCCAAAGTTGGGATGATTTGTTATGGCATCCCTAGGAAATAATTACTCTCTTCTTTCTGGAAGGCACTACTTCTTGTTTTTTTGTTTTTTTTTTTTGGTACTTGTGAAATTGGGCACATTTTTTTCAGCATATTGTCCTATTAGTTTTAGAATTTTGTTAACTTCAATATTATCCAGTTTGCTTGCCATCTTTCAGAGCTCTCATAAAATTTGGTTCAATCACTTAGAAACAGGAGCAGTAATGCTCAATTCACTAAAAGCCAATCTTCATCATATTTTGATTATTCTATTTCTAACTTAATTAACATAGCTAAAATATTAAATTTAGAAGGAATTTTAGTTTTGATTTTTAATGTTCAATTTAACTTTCTTATTGGTTCATTTTACTTTACATTCCTTGAATCAAAATTATCATAAAACATGTAAAATGAATATGTAAAATTTCTCATTCTAATGTACTGTAGCAGCCACTTTTCACTCCAGAGCTCAGTAGCAAAGGAATGATTACTTGAAACAATGTTTAGAAAGAAGGGGAGAGGCCAAAGTCCAAAGGACAAAATGGCCTCCTCAGCTAAGTTCCTGCCCGTATTTATTTTCAAGAACACATGCAAAAGTTCAGGGCTGTTTGCTAATTTCTTTAACAGCTTCCATTCAGGTCAGTTGTTTTCAGCTCACCCTTGCACACAGCAAACAAGCAGCTTCGGGCAGGCGTTAATTCACCCTGCTCACATTCTTTCATCCATCTATTCTTGTAGGCCCACTCCCCACATGTCCCCCTTTTATTTAAAATTAGAGATGGAATACAAGTAGGAGAAAGACGTAAGCTTTAGCCAGTGTCTTTTCATAATGGTGTTGGGAGGTCATCAATTGGCAGATCCATCCTAGAAAGTAAAAAAGGAAGAAAGTGACAAGACCAAGCACGACTGGTTGATATAGATATTTTTGGGTGGTCATGGGAATGCACCATGTTATATTATGTAAGTTGGTAATACACACACACTGCTATTATGGGCAATAGCCAAATATGCCACAGAAGTGTCCCCCTGTAAGAGGAACCCACAATTGTGTCATCATAGCTGAGGCCTGTGTCTCTAGTTGTTTCAGTTGACCCCACATGATCCTGGGCACCATCATGAAGTTACACGTCTGTCGCGGGGCAGGGCTGGGGGCGGTGGGGAACCCTTGTTGGCAGCAGCTGGAGCGAGAAGCATTTCATTTGTGAAATCGGGTTGTTGGGTTGATTCTTCCAGTTCATGATGTAGGCAAATGTATTCACCTGTAGACGAACTTGTCTGAAAGGGAACCACTCAGGACCTATAGAAATTTGAACACAAACATATCCTCTTCCCCATGTTAACTTAATTACAATCAAAGGCCAATTTCTTGGAATTAACAACAGCTGGGGAAGACCAGGTTGCAGTGGTCCAATCAAGACTATAATAGAATTAAGAGCTCTTAGGTCCTGTAGTAAATGCCACTTATGGTTCTTTTTAGGTATGATGAATACAGGAGTGTTCCACGGGCTCAGGGAAGGTTCTGTGTGTACCGCTTTAAGTTGGTCTTGGACAAGAGATTTTAAATATTTTAATTTTCCCACTTAATGGGCCACTGCTCCATCCAGATGGGCGAATTTGTAGTCCATTGTAAAGGTGTGGGTTGTACTGGATTTACCTAAGCAATGGCCCCTATTGAAAAGGTTGGGTAGTTAGAAGATTCCATTATTCTAGCAAATCTCATCCCCATAAAGAGTATGGTAGGGGAAGGATGAGGGGTTGGAACGTGGCCTCTTTTTGGTCAGGGCCTATACATTGAAGAAGGCGGGTACTGTGTCTCCAAGAGGCCGAGATACCACCCACTCCACTAAGAGGAGATTCCTGAGAAGGCCAAGAGGAGGGCCACTGGGCAGATGATATAATGGAGAAATCTGCCCCAGTATTGACTAGGCCCTCAAGAGGCCTTCCCTGGATGATGACCTGTAAAGTGGGTCTAGTTTTATTAATTAAAGTGGCCCAGAACACCTCTGTATTAGAGCTGCCAAAGCCCTTTTCACCTGGGACATGAGCCAATAAAGGCCCTGCGTGATAAGGGAGTAGAAGTAGCTGAGCCATTCTTGTATCTTTGGGGATTATTTGTAGACCAACGGTATGAATCATAATTTTGATTTCTGCTAAATAGAATCAATAAACCTGGGTAGGACCTAAACTCCCCAGATGGTGGAACTGGATCATCCTAACAATGGTCCAACAACTCCAGGAGGAATGGGCCCACAGGGGTTAGTAGATAGCAAGTACACGTTAATGGGATAGGTAAGAGTATAACTTTCTGATGTGAACAAATCTAATCCTGCATTGCCGGGAATGGCAGTGGCCAAATCTGCAATGGTTCACTTCCTCTCTTGTCAGGTAGGTCATTGGGGGTCCCTGAGCCATGGCCTAGGCAGGTCAGAGATCCCAATGAATTTATCAGGGTGCTGGGGGGTATGTCCCTCTGGGAGTTTCCCGAAAGGGGATTGCCATTTTTATCAAACTTTGATCTACATTGATAGGGGCTTTTATTGGGCCAGTCACATCGATGACATGGTTTGGAAGTAGGGGTTTTTTTTGGTAGTTTGCACGTTAGGACTTTTGGCCCGTTGTTTGCATTCTTCGGCAAAATGTCCATTTCTACCACACTTAAAGCATATATTCTGAATTTTTTGCAAACCGCTGTAAATGTCTGGGCCCGATGTAAAGTGGACTCAACATTCTGACAAGCTTTGACGTATTCACCTTCATCTTGAGTTTTAGCTTTTATGCCAGCCAATATTCACTGACAGTGTTGGTATTTTCATAAGTGAATTGGAATAGGAGGATCAGACGAGCTTCTAGATTAGTTATTTGTCTTTCAATGCTCAGCCGCAGTCTGTTAATGAATTCAGTATAGGGCTGGAAGAATGCTGTCGAATGGCAGTGAAAGAGCCCGTACTTTCCTTTTTATCAGGCATCCTTTTCCGGGCTTGCACGGCTATTTGAAAATAGAGAGTAAACAACCGCTGGTCCTGACGTGCCTGTTGATCAGGTGCGGTATATTGGCCTTCCCCTAAAAAATTTTCTACTCCAATAGGGATTAGGTTGCCCAGGTTTTCCCACAGCTTGTACCATGCAAGCCTCCTTATATTCTAACATAAGAACACTATTCTGGACCGGGCTGACTACTGCCTTAACCATAGTCTTCCAGTCCCAGGGGCGTCATCATATACCCCTCCTCTACTGCCTGAACTATGCCAACAGTGAAAGGATTTTGGAGACCATAATCTTTAACACTCTTAATTCTTTATAGACCTGGAAAGGGAGTGCATCACGGCGCACAGGACTGCCATGCTGTCGAGCAGCAGCTGGAAAAATGCATGTCTCGCCCTGGCTTTGCCCCTCTCAAACAGTGTTGGAAAGCGGACAGTTTGGGAGAAGACTAAAAATCTCCCTCAAGAGGAGGAGGAGGAGGAGGTGGAAACTGTTCCTCCAGCTGAGCCGGGGAGGGTGATAATACAGAGACCAGCTCAGGCTCTGGGAGTTTTACAGCTGGAGGGACTTCTAGCAGAGCAGAGTGGAGCAGAAGGTGGAGGCGGGAGGCTCCAAAGGATTAGAATCTGTAGGAATATGCAAGGGAGTCAGCGCTGGTCCCCTGGCTCTCCAGGTGGTTAACACAACAAGGGGCACCGGAATCCCCTGCCTGAAATTTTTCTTGAAACCTTCCCTATTCATTCCCAGAGTTTTGAATCTAACGTGCCCTCATCTGGGAACCTGGAGCAATGTTGCCTTACTGAGCATAAGAGCAGCTGTAAGGCTTCTGGTTCACCAGAACACTGAGCGGCTTTTAAGAGCTGCTGCAAAGTGCACAGATTCTCTAATCGTTCCTCAGCTCTTGCCCCGTGTTAGAAATCCCCTTCTGAAAGCAGCGGGCGGGACAGTCCCTGACCTGGATGATTCCCCTTGTAGTCCAGATGAAAATGCTCACTGGACCACTGGACACGCGGATTCCTGAGCCACGTTGGGGTCACCAATTTTAGTGGCTGCTTTTCGCTCCAGAGCTCAGTGGTGAAGGAATAATTACTCAAAACACATAGTGTTTAGGGAGAAAGAGAGAGGCCAAAGTCCGAAAGAGAAAATGGCCTTCTCAGCTAACTTCTCCCTCCCGTCCCCCCCACCGTATTTCCAAGGACACGTGCAAAAATTCAGGGCCGTTTACTAATTTCTTTAACAACTGTTTTCAGCTGACCTTTGCACACAGCAAACAAGCAGCTTGGGGCAGGCATTTTTGCCTGTCCCTTAATTCACCCTTCTCACATTTTTTCCATCCATCCATCCATCCATCCTTTCTTCTAGGCCCAGCCCCCACAATATATCTTTTAATTTGTAATTCATGTTCAAGTTACTCCTAATATGTATGAAACAATTAAAAATGTAGAAATTAAATAATATTGTGAATGTTGATATCAGACTATCAACTTAATAAGAAATTTATTTGGAAAGAGATATCTAGCGGAATTGATATGAAAGTGTTAGCATTATGTTTCACTTAAATTGCTTTAATTGCTGATGCAAAAACAAGGAATAAAAATGAAAGCAGCAAATTATTTTTACAAATCCCAGGGTATTTACATTTTTTAATTTTTTTTTAAAGTTTCATTTTATACACTGGAGTTTTGAGAGCTTTAATTTTTAAATACGTAACAGATAGGATTTAGGCTAAGAAGACTATGCTTTGCCACTATAAGTTGTATTGCACACACCTGATTTATCATCATTTACTAATATTTTACACTTCTGATAAAGGTTTAAACATACAAGTGATTATTAACATTTGTATTATAGACTTTGAAGAAGCCCCTAGGGTTAGTCAGTAATGCAAGTTGAAATAGTAAATAACTCAATTGTTGGGATAGAAGAAACAAGTTCCTTTTGTAGAGTTTAAGAATTAAAATTAAATTGTTGGCCTTATAATAGAAGTTTAAGTCTTACAATTAATCTATCACCTAATGACCTTAGATGCTGATTATTCAATTGTTGTTGAAAGCAGCTGCTGATTCATAAGATGCGGGTGGCACAGCATAAACTCACATGGTGAAAACTGCTACAGGGTTCTGCCTGTTTCAGGATATTAAACCATACACTAATATAAATGAATGATTCATAACTCTTCTAAATGGTTAAATGCATGAAAAGTAAGAGATTTAGTAAGAGAAATGATTGTGATTAGACTATTCTCTGTACCCATTTCTTAACTCTTGGGGATTGCCAAAAAATGCTGAAGAGATATTATGAAGTGAAAGTTTATGATCACTTCAACAGAGATAAAGAATTAAATTCCATTAGCCTTATTTCAAAGAAAGCTTTATGTCATCTTAGGGAGTGAATGAATATACTTTAAAATTATATACTTAAGAATGAATATACTTAAAACCACTTGTTTTTGAGAAGTATAAGATTGTTAAACAAACATTTGGCAATCTGAAATGTAAATATTTCCCTGATAAATTTTAAGCTCTCTGGAAGAACATATTTACAGACCATTTTCCTAAAAGCCTGGAGTTTGTTATATATAGTGGCCAAAGATCAAAAAATCTATATGGGAAAGTGGACCCCAAAACTGGGGACTGTTTGAAGGTCAAGCGAGTTCTTGGCTTTGTACAGGAAAGAATCCAAGAGCAAGCTGATAGAGGAAAGCAAAATCAAGTTTATTAAAGCAGGAAAAGAAAAAAAAAAGGAGGCTATGCACTAGATAGGCACCAACTATCTCTCAGAGCAAGAGACAGTAGCCCCTTGTGAATTTCAAGAGTCTTATTTTATACCTTCTATTTAATTTTATGTTAGGCAGAAAGAAGATTATTCATAAGATTTCTGGGAAAGGAGTGGGGAGTTCCTGGAATTGAGAGTTCCTCCTCTTTTAAACCATACAGGGTAACTTCCAGAAGTTGCCATGGCATTTGTAAACTGCCATGGTGCTGGTGGGAGTTTCTTTTCATATGCTAATATATTATAAACAGGGTATAATATGCAACGAGGGTAAGCTGAGGTCATTTTTCATAGCCGTCTGGGATCTAGCTGGTTTTGGACAGTTTCTTCACTATTTCTTGTTTTATCAGATACTTTGGTTAGGGTCTTGTGACTCTTTATCAAACAGGGCCTGCCAGTTCTCTATCTCAAAATGAACCTTATTTTATTAAGATATTGCTTGGAAAATAAGAATAGGTGATAGATATCAATTATTGAAAACCAAACATGAAAATCTATACACATAGATCACCAAATTTTACATGTTTACTTTGATTATAAAAATAAGGATCTTACCTAAATCCTTATTTGAAGAATATTATAGTAACTTAGAAATTAATTCTACACAACAGCTCCTAAATTTTAGCCATCATCAGTTCTTAATCTGACAGGTCACATATGTGATTTTGCCCCTGGTATTTCAATTTCCTTCCTGGCTGGAGTTAGCACAGTGTAGCAGCTTAACTCAGGCAATAAATCCATAATGAAGCTGGTAGTGAGGTTCTAGGAGATGGGCTGCACCACACTAGCTCTCTTGTCCTTAAAACAAAAATGCAGGTCAATACTAGCATTTTGCTATGCCTAGTGCGTCTTTCTACCTGTAGTTTAAGCAAGTAATGTAAGGGGATCAACACAGCAAAAGTCCTTCAGACTTTACATTCCCTAGTCCCCAAACTGACTGTGGCTCATCTAAGTGCTTTAGTCTTAAACATATTTTGCAGCCCACCATGAATTATAGATACTTAAGGTGAAGCTCAGATGTGGGAAGATTGCCAAATATACCCTAATTTAAAGTTTTATGTTTTGTTTTTCAAATATGAGAGGACTGCTTACAGACTTCCAATGTAGACTAGAACATATGTCAGAAAAGATATGTTTATTGTATAGTAAACAATAGTAAATGTTGTTAGTTGGTTGTTGTAAGCACAGTTATTATTATTGTTCACTACTGGCTTTGTGATATTTAAATATGTAATATTTAGAGATCTGTGTATGTTACTTAATGATATTTTTAAAAAGTGAATGTTACTAAAAATGTATAATAAAATAATTGTAGGTATTTATCATTTGAATAGTTTGTAAATTACTTGTCATTAATATTTTCATATCTAGTAGAATTGGGGAAGCTCATTTTGTCAGAAATTGAGTAAAATACTTGCATTTCTTTTAGTCATCAAAAGTGTTTTTTAAAATGCTAAAAATAATGTGTTCCAACTAAACTTAAGTTCATTATTAATTACATGAGTTCAGTGTAGTTTTTTTCTGTTTTTGGTTTTAATTCCTTTCTCCCTAACCACTTCTAATACATACCTATTCTAAACATTTTTCAACAATTCAACAATTTTTTAACAATTTCTTTAATTTATGTAACTAGTTTTTAATGCTCAATTGCTTTACTAACTTTTCTGTTATTATAAATGCCTTATATAATCAATTAATTAATTTAAAAGCCTATGTCAGTAAAGCACAAAGTACAAAATAATTCAATCAATTAAAATGTTAAGGAAGAAATAGGAATTTCATTAAAGCTATAGTTGATTACAGGTCAAAAAATAGCACAACGGAAACTGAAATGAAAGTTAGTCAAAAATTTTGAATGGCACATAAATCACAAAAATAAACTTTTATTTCGCATACAAAGTCATACATTTGGAATTATACAGTGGAGCTTATTTTTATTCTATATTTCACATCACATAGAAATTATTTTCCATTGCTTTTTAAATTCCCTTTAACATTCTTTTCATAGTCATCAGTGCATGAACTCTGAAAAAAATTTGTTTAAACTGTAGTCTCATCTAAAATTCTAATAATACTTGAAATAAAGTGAAAAGAAGTGTGTAAGAACAACTCCATGTTTGCTCTTTAAATTGTTTCTTAAAGTACACCCAAGAGCTAGTTGTTACATATTGTAATAGACAGATTTTGCTTCAGAGGCTGATTACTTTTATTGATTAACACTGCATTTGATTTACTAGCTTTTGCCTGCCTAGAGAATGCCTAGAGATTTTTTCAGGAATACGGTGAAGCTTGTTGAAAAACACTTACCAAGCTATGTTCATTAAGTTATAACAGAGGGGAAATTGCTTCTCTTCTAGTTGAATAATACTAAATGAATAGTTGGATGAAAAAATAAAAATGTCTGCTCTGGAAATACTGAATACAAGCACAACCTTGAGCACTATAATTATAAAACAAAAAAACTGTGATAATGATGCATATAGAATCCAAAAAATTTCAGGATTTAAGATAAGTTGGGAAAATGATCATGTAGAGAAATCGCAGTTACTTTGTCTTTTTTAGGTTGGCAAATTTGCAGTTTCTATTATTACTTTTCTGCATAATTTGAATTTTCAACTATGCAATTACTATAAAAGAAACTACAGATCTCTTTAAAATAATTTGAGAGATGAATATACATTGAGTTTCAGAAATGTAATAATTTGTACAAGGTTATAAAGGCAGTAAGGACCATGGACAGAACTCCTAATATACATGTAGTGTGACTTCCAACTAAACCAGTTTTCTTTATAAGTGGTAGCACACTAATATCAATACTACACACTGTAATATAAGGTACACTATTGTAGAGCTGGATGCAGTGGTGCATGCCTCTGGTCACAGCTATTAAGGAGCCTGATGGAGGAGGATTCCTTGAGCTCAGGAGTTCAAGTCCAGCCTAGGCAACATAATGAGACTTGGTGTCCTAAATAAACAATCAAAAATTATGTTATTGTAAAATTTTCTGTCATCTATAAAGTGAATAGTTGTATATCACTTCACCTTTAGGACAGTTATAATCCCTAAAAAAGAATCTAAGGAATCAATCCAAAAACAACAACAATTAAATCTCCAAGGACAAAGAAGAAAACTAAAATTTTTCATTGTCTCAACAGATGAAAGAAAATAATAAACTGGATTTAAGATTAAAGGGAATGGACAAGAATACTGAACCAAATGATTTAGAAGGTAAAATCTGAAAGAACATTTTGTAAAGAATGTAGCTAAAAGTGAAATATCAGGATCATTTTTTACCAATATTTAAATATAATTTTAAAAGTTAGAAAGAAACTCATAAAAACTAATGTACTATTCAGCTTTAAGAAACAATTGGTGATATAGCACCTCTTGTATACTCCTGGATAGAGCTAGGACACATTTCACAAAGTGAGATGTCCCAAGAATGGAAAGATGAGCACCACATGTACTCACCATCAAATTGGTATTAACTGATCAACACATAAGTGTACATATAAGAATAACATCTATTGGAGGTTGGGCAGGGGCGAGGGGTCAGGGGAAAGAGGGAATGGGTATATGTATACAGAAAGAGTGCAATGTGCACCATTTGAGGGATGGACACACTTTAAACTTGGACTTGGGGGGGGAGGAGGGACAAAGGGCAACATATGTAACCTAAACATCTGTACTGCATCTATATGCTGAAATAATACAAAAAAATGTACTAGTAACTATAGTGAACCAGAAAAATGGAGTATCACCAAATAGAGAATTTTAATAAAGTAGAAATTTTAAAAAATGAGCCAAAATTAAATTATGAATCTGAAAAATACAATAAAGGAAATAAAAACAACTTAAGAGAGTCATGAAATAGCAGATTTGAGCACACGGAAAACAGAATCAGCACATTTGAATATAGTTTAATTTTAATTATTCAGTCTGACTAACAAAGAGGGAAAAAATGAACATATCCTAAGATACAGACAACTGAACATCAAATGTACCTACACAGGCATTATGGAATTCAAAGAAGAGAAGAGAGAGAAAGGGAAAAGATTATTTTTAAAGAATAACCACTTAAATCATCATGGAAAGGTATAAATTGCACAACTCCAAGAATCCTTATGAGCTCCACGTAGCAAAA